>VYZP01048010.1:0-16213 GCA_013400635.1 Hypocryptadius cinnamomeus | reverse complement strand
CATCATGCACTCACACTGGCACGGCAAAGAAGCCAGAAACAGGAACAAAGTGGAGAGCGGGACCACCCACCCTCTCTAACCGCAGGTGGAGTCAGTGGGACTTAGGTCTTTAGCTAAGAGATCCCAATGTTACTGACCAGGAACTTTAGGGAGATCTCAGAAGTCCTCCCATCAAACACAAGAAAGTATTAAATATTCCAGTATTCTTCAGTGGCAGGCAAAACCACAGGAGCTTAAAATGGTTTTTATTGTGTTTGGTGCCACATTTTAGAAACATATGAAGAGGTTACTGAATCACATCCAGAAACAATCTCCCTACAAGTTACATGATTTTTACCAGAATTAGAGTACATATTCCTGCTGCTTAAACTTTAGAACCAGATTCCTTGATTTGACATATGTAGATGAGTGCAAGACTTTTCCAGCCTCACCACTATCCTCTCTGTTATATCTGCTATCCAGTGACAGTTATATGGAGCAGAGCTGTAAAATTCTATAATGATTTCTAAAATACACTGAAATATTTGATATCTCTATGATGTCTAGAGGATTCTAATTTATTCTCAGGTGGGGTAGGGAAGTCATGAGTTTCACGCCATTTCTGCAGAGATTTGTGCTCAGAGTAGTCTGTAGGATTCACTCTCTTAGTGTCCATGAAATTGTCCTTTAATTATTTCTTCTCATGCATTTGAAAAACAGGAGTTTGACCAAGGGCTAGGATCAGCCTGGTCCCAGACCTAGTATTCTTGTTCAAATGTATGCTGATTTTCACATGCAGCTAATTAATGGTGCCTAATTCATTGACAAAACAAGAACAACAATGATGAACTATTTGGGTAGAATAATCTGTGTCACTACTGTAAAGGTATCTTAGCAGTTCTAACCTCCTTTTGGCTTTGACAAGAAGCAAAATTAATAATCACGATGAAAGATTTCCCTGGGTTATGCCTCCAATTTAATACAGCTAAGTGGCAGCATCTGCCCATATGGAGTTTAAGAGAAGCCAATACTTAGAACATCATTAACAATTTCTGCTCTTTCTGCACCATCTCTGCTTCTAATCCAAAAGACATCATTTCTCCATTCCTACATCATGGCAAAAGCCTAAGTGGGCAGAGAAGAGAAATGCACTGAAAAGTGTTGCTAAGTATCAATCTACCTAAAAGTTTAATGTGTTTCTCCTAGTCTTTGCTTTCCTGTAACCCAGCTGCAGTTTCTCCCTGTAATCACAGCCCATGATTCTTTGAAGTTGTTCTGAAATGGCACCTCACTATCTCCAGTGTCTCAAACACAAGTGCATTTGTAAAAAAGAAATAACTCTCAAAATCCACTTAAAATGTATCCAGGCAATTTGTAGGAAAGTAAAAATGGCAGCCACATTATTAGTTGAAACATCTGATCAAATGCATACTTTGTAGTAGAGTCATGAGTAAGACAAACAGCACGGTCAGCCTGAAAGAACTGGTTTAGTGCAAGCTAGATAAAGACGTGCCTCACAAGACACAATTTTCAAGCAGAGCCACTTGCCTGTCTGTGGATCTCACTGAACCATTTCTTTCACTGGCTTCAGTATCAATTTTCTTAGAGCTGTGGTTCTGTACTGTTATGCATCCAACTCAAATTCATCCTGAAACTGTGATCTATGCCCTACATAAAACATAGCCTCTGGTGCCTCAGTCACATTTCAGAAGGATGCTCCCCTACCCTCCCCTCCCTTTTCACACTGCTGGGAGAGTGGATGCAAGCCCTTCATAGTCAAGTAGCTTGGCTGGCCAGCACAGAGTAAGCAGGCTAATTTTTGTACCTCCTGCCCAATCCTTGCTTCTGTAAGCAACATCTCTAAACCAGTCCTTTACTTATTAAAAAAAAAAAAAAAAAATTGAACTACATTACCCATGACAAGGAAAGGGTATTTCTTCCTACTGGCCTGAATATACTAATGCTAGTCACAACCTAGACATGAAAGAACAAATTACAGTAACAGATGTCCATATATCACTAAGGTGACTTCCCTCTCTGATTTTTTTTTTTTTTTCAAAAATGGTGAGTCTGAAAAGTCAAAACAAAATTTAAAAAAAACCCAAAACCAAAACCAAAAACAACCAAAAACCCTGCAGCATCTGTCTCAGCAGAGTTCAAGCTGGCTGACAGTTCCTTACACTGAGAAGCTGAGAATGATGCTATAATTAAAATTTCATGAACAAAACAAAAATCTATTTTACTTGGGAGAACTGTTATGAAAGTATATAGAGAAAAACTGAATATGGTAATATTGGTTTATCCCTGGCAATGAATTTAATGATTAAACTTAAGAATCCTGAACAAAATAATTGTTAAGAACACCTCATAACTTAATTAATTATGTGTGTCATCTCTGTTAGGCACAGAAGCAGGTATTAACCATTCCAAGTGAATGCATGGCTATTGGCACAACACCACTCCAGGTTCTTGTTTGGTGACTGAGGATTAATTCTTTCTGTCCTTATCATAAAATTTAAATTTAACCCAATTAATATTCAGTCTAGAAAGGAATAAGCAGGAAAAAATGAGTAACCATTCTCAAGACAAAGAAAAAAGAAAGACTAGTGGCACAGTCAGAGGCATCTTACTGGCACCTATTTTCCTTTTCATATTTTTTTTTTGTATAACATGCATTGCTTTTACTGAGTTTCAGTCAGCTCCATAGGAGACAACACCATCCGTCTTATTTCATCTTTTAACAAGGACTTGATGAGGTGACACAGGACTGATTCTTAAAAACACATTACCTGTTATGTGAGGCATTGTGTGACAGGGAGAACTATCTCCGTGACAGGCACCTGACAGCAGATTTGTTGATTTCATGGTCACTTCATTTAAAGTAACAACAGGGTGAAATATGCCATCTGATAATCTGTTTGAATGTTGACTGTGAAAAGCACTTAACATTTCTGCCAGCTCCTACTACTACTACAGAATCTGTTCTTCAATATGTGCAGTTTTACCACCCTCTTTAATAATTATAAGTCAGAAACACTTAGATTAAAGGAGGGGGAAGGGGGAAGGAAAAAAAAAGAACTTTAAAGAAGTCACCTAGAAAGTCTGACATTGCAGTCTGAAAATAAGATTCAAAATTTAGGGCATGTCACACGGTGAGACTATTGTCTGCAAGACAACTGGCTGTTTGCAGACAACTGCTGCACCTGCACTGCATAGGTGATTTTAGAAGAGATATGCCTTTCTCAATCAGTTTCCTTCCATGTGCAAGTTTAATCCAGATACTTAAAACCAAACATCTCCCTGCTTAATTTTCACTAACAGGTAATGATAGCACAATGATAAAAAAGGAATAACTTGTTTCAGAAGGGGATAACACTGAATTTGATACTACTACTCAGTATGAAATTTTGGTTATGATGATGGTATTATACACACACAAACTTACTATCAGCATGATGAGAATTAAAAAAGTTAAATTATTAAAGCTTCACTGATTACTTTGATGCTGACCTTGTAGCACAATAAACCACAATGACACAAAAACTATTATCCACTGTTTAGTGACTGAATTTTTTAAACCCTTGTTTGCTTTCAAACAAGTTTAGGATAGGCACAGATAGCTCTAGATTAATCTGGCAGCACTGGAAGTTACATCAAAATCTGTCCTTAAACAGAGACATTGTCATATAAAAATGCATGGCATGCACAGACTACAAACTCTTAATTCAAGTAGGGCTAAATGAGACAAATTCTAACAAATCAGCACTGTACCCCTATCGTAATTAACATGTGCTCACACATTGAACTATCTTGTTGATTTATGCTAACCTCCACAAAACCTGATGAAGAAATACCTTGAATCAATGTGATTTAAGCATTTAAAACCACATTAAATATGAACCAGAAGCGGGCTGGTTAAAATTTACACTTTCTCTGAAAGATTTTTGACACATTCAGTGCTCGTGAAAGCTGAGGGGATGACGGCCCTAGTCAAATACAGTTGAGTGAGCAGACTGCAAGCATCCCACATTCCACCTCCAGTGCAGTTCAACCGTGACGTGGAGGGACCTGCCTTCTCTTTTACTTTCCTCCTCACACTCACTTTTATTTACTGTCTTGTAAATATTTTATTAACTAATTCCTGCTGTTGCTAAGTGGGGATTTTTTTGTACTTTTAATATTTTGCTACATAGTTAAACTTAAATTCACCTAATCTTTCTATTTAAAAACAAAAATTCTGACAAGTTGACAGTCTAAGACTACAGTAAGTATTGTATTCCTAATATATGAAGATATTATCACAACCATTTTAGACGAATTTGTTTATCTTTAAATCCTCTTTACTCAGAAAATAACCTGAGGGGTTCAGGTTTCCATCTCCTGGGAGGACAGCAGTGACAGCAGAAGCATGTATTTGAAAACTTTAGTGTGGGTTACGAATGTTGTTTTTATAATCAGAACATTCTGCATGTTCTTTTATGGTGCTGCCAACTCCAATGTTTCCTGCTAAACTTCAGCTAACATTAGAAATAACAATCTATAGTTATTTTGCTAAAATAGCTACTGTCAGCTTGAAATCCAGTAAATTAAAAACAAAACAAAAACAAACAATGAAGCACTATCAGGTGCTAAACCAACCCTTGAGACCCACTTGCCAATTTCTGTCATTCTAAAACCATATGCTTTTATTTTAAGAGCGGCTTTTCTCCTTCCTGTTTCTGCAAAAGCCTCACAGAAACAAACTAAAAACAAGGCACAGTGAGAGCTATCTGAGCAGAAATAGCTTCCAAAAGTGCCTAGGAGAAAAGTAAAACAACCAGGGAGAATACATCAAAAGGGAAAAATGGCTTATTTCTTAATCTATTTCACTTAGAGTGCTCTCTGGAATTACATAAAACTCTACTGAAAGAAACCCCCAACATTTATGGGAAAAAATCCTGCTCAGAGGTCTAGTTGTGCTCCTTTAAACAGGAGCACCGACTCTGAAGCATGGAATAAACACCCCTGTGGGCCAGGTCTTGGGGTACTTGATGGCTGCTCTGAGTTGCATCATGCACCGTTCCGGGCAGGAAGCCAACACCCCTGGCCAAGCGAGGTCACTCACATGCACAGGGATCTTCTGGTGGCACCAGTCCAGCCTCCGCTGCGCCTGCCATACCGCCCCCCTTCCTCAGCTTCCTTTGAGGAAACCCTGCCAGGCCTACCCCAGACTGTCCTAAATCCTCACTTGTTGCAACACTGGGCAATTTCAGGAGCCATGGCAGCACCACCATGCACATACATTTCCCACCCCCAAAACTGTCAGAGCTGTGCTGTTACTCAGCTGTTGAGGAAAGTCTAGACTAAATTAACTTGACTGACCAAATTGAAATTGTGGTCCTTGTCAGACTCAGTGGGAAAATATGCAAACTACGTTTACAGGCTTGTTAAGCATAAAGCCATTAAAAGTCATATACCCAGTAGATTTCACAACAATGACAAGAAAAACCAGCTGCCTTTGTGCAATACTGCTAGCTGTCCACATTACCTTCCCTGGTGTTAAACTCTTAGTATGAAGTCTCCTTCTATCAGGAGGAACAACATTTGGCTTTATATTACCAAGTTGTAGAATTCATCACTTTCATCTCTCCGCCATCTGCAGGATATTGAAAATGAGATGAAAACAGAACAGGATTTTTAACATGAGGGGAACACCTGATGTATGAAGTTATTCAAGCCCCAGGAATGTGTGGTATTGCACATTCTCACTGTCACAGCCTTTGCTGTAAAGGATTTCCCTGACCTTTTCTCTAACCAGCAAACAAATAAGCCCTATCTCTCAGCAGGAGAGAGCACTGCTCCATTAGATCATTAAGCAGTTCTATTCAGACTATCCCAGTCTCCTGTCCTTGGCCCTGAAGAAAGAGCTGGCACCAGTCCAATCAGTCAGATAGAAGGAAGGCAAATGTGCTTTCGTATGGTACAGCTTGAAATGTCACAGCAGGATGAAAGTCGTGGAACAGACAGCAGTGAGGAAAAGATGTGGTGCTACATGAGGGGTAGTGTTCCAACAAGGAAAGGCTGGTGTTTCAGTCTGCCAAACAACGTAATGACTCATCCAGGCAGAAAAATATTACCACCATGGGAATATTTGGAACGTCTCAGTCTGAGAGTAATTAGGGACTAAACTACACCGGCATGCTTCAGTGATGAAATGAGAAAATAAGCAATACCTCTGTCAAGTTCTGATTGGCGAGTATTAAATGAATATGGGTTTCTATCAAATCTGACCACAAACTAGTAACTTGCAGCAGATTGTCAGAACGGAGTAATATTTCCACTTTCTCATAAAATACGATGGCACAAAAAAACCTGGTGAAGTGAAAAATGTTACAGTTGGCAGTAAGGGTTTTAAGGAAAATCATTACCATGATTATATAATTTAATCCTTGTAACAGGCATTTGCACATAGCATTTTCAACCTCTAATTACTCTGTCTGCAGTGGAATAAAAAAGGGTAAGAAAAGGATGGGCAAAAGCAGCAAATGCTGACAGTTTCATTTTATTAATAACTACTGTATACAAATCACAAACTGAAAAGCACAAATGTTTAATGAATATAGGTAATGGAATTATTGTACTACTTATCGGTTGTAAAAATGTAAATACTTTGGCAAGAAGGACAGATGTTAATTTTTATTCTTTTGTATTTCTAACTTGTGCACAATTTGTATTCATTAAGCAATGCAAAAGGCATTTTTTTCTTTATAATTGTAAAGTGACATTATAATTAAATTGTATAACCTCAGCAGCATCTGCAATTTAAAGGATCACTTACAAGCTGGCTGGACAAAGTGCACCACATTAAGCCACAAACTGAGTTACACATCAATAACCCTTCATTCCAGTGGCTGGGTCAGAACCTCAGCAACATGAAGGAAAAAAAAAAAAAGATTATTCAGAGTAAAAAGGTTTAGAAGGTCAGAAGCAAAACTGCTTACAAGATCAAAATTCCCAGGATTCTTTGACTGCATACACAGAAACCTCCTGTGACACCTGTTTGACTTCTTTCAGCTGCATGGACACTTGTAGTGCAGTTGAACTAAATGTAGCTCCAAAATTAAAAGGAAGGGCAAACACAAATTACCTCTCTGCACAATATGAACAACCCCCATTAGACTGGCTTAATAAACTCTAATAGATGTATAGCTTAATACAATATTCAGCTATTGACATAAACATAAATATAAATTTCAAAGAAAATAACCTACTTTAGTAAAATTACCTGTGCAATAAAAATTAATGAACTCCAAATGATTCTGCACATCTCCACCAAATTGCATTTTCAGGCTCACATCTTCAGGACATGCTGGGTGGTTTGATGCATTCCCACAATTCATCTTCCTGCTAAGCCAATTTTAATTTAAATGCAATTAAAGGCTCAAAATGAACATTATGTATTAGATAAAGCCTTGAATCTGCAGACTATCATAAATATGATTTTCAGAAAAATTAATTACAAGCCATTAGGGTACAAGTCATCTTACTGCAAATGTTGAGTTAAACTGCAGAATCAGTTTGTTCCTTCCATTAAATGTTAAATACTGATTTTAAGCTCTGCTCCAAGTTAATAGCAGAAGGTCATCATAAAAGAAAAAATGTTTCTGAAATAATCCCTGAGATACTGGAGACTTATCAATCCACATTAATTGAAAAAAATGTATTCCCTCTTAATGCTTAGTGACAATTAGCTTCTGATCTACTTTTGGTCAACCTAAAATAACAAGAAAACTCTTCACATTCTGCTTGTGCTCTGAATATAGCACAGATTTCTGCAGAAGTTACAGCCGGTGTACAAGTGCCTCAAACAAAAAATCCATATATGATGTGTGGTTTTGTCTAACCAGTAACTCCACAAACCACACGGGAGATATCTGCACGAGACACACCATAGACCTGGTACACAGAACCAAGAGAGTCAGCTAAAAGTGCTGTCATTTGCTCTGAGCTGGAACCTGAGGATTCTCTACAACCCCAGCATGCAAGCAGTAGCTGTGGAAAATGGTGTGATCTCGGACTTTGAGATATGTTGAAATCACAGAGGCATCATTTTAGATGCTCTTGAAGAAGATTCACAAATGTTCCTGTAACTCCTAGCAATGATGATGCAGGATTTATGCATTCTAACATGTTCTATAGACTTACAGAAAAAGTTCTACATACCTATATACCAAGAGGCATAGAGAACACATAAGTATTTCAAAAATAGAGCAAAAGGAAATTGTATGTTGTATATCGTATATTTTAAAAAGCATTTAGCACTGTAGAGACAAAGATGTAAGCATATCTCTCAGAGTTAAGGATATCTCTCAGAGTTAAGGGCAGTTTTTCCAAATTCATGACTTCTGAATCTCACTGCTAGCTGTGTTCTATAATACCATCCTAAGTTCTTCTTGCCAACAGTAACCACAATAGATTCAAAGGAAAACTGTGCTTAATTCCCGTCTCCCAAACTGACATATTTTATACACAATATGTCAAAACTCTGCATTTTTCATTAACTTCTGTTCTATCATTAAACAGAAAAGCAACGACACGGTTGGAGAAATTCAGCCATTAATCTCATAATAATTGCTTATAAATGTTCATGCTACACTGACAAGCTGAATGCATCTCATGTAGTTGAGGGTGTCAAGGTAACTTTAAAAAATAAATCTTTATTAAATCACAGCTTTCTTTTATGACATTATTCAATTTAGGCACGAACACTGAAACTCACACCTTCATCATCTGCACACTTGATCCAACTTAATTTTATCTGCTTGAATATCAAATGTTTCAATATCCACCTCGACACCCAGGCCCTCCTCCAGCTGTTAACTACTCCAGCCCTCCAGGGGACTGCATGTGTTTGCTCCAATCCATTTATTGTCTTTTGCTTGTCTACATCTATCCCTAGACACTAATGTACTCACTTCTGGATATTAGTAGATAACCTCTGTGCAGTGGGAGTTTAATGAAATATCTGACCATCAAGCTGGATGAATGTTATTTTGGCAATTGAACTTCATAATTTGAGAGCATTCGTATGACATTCTCTAATTTCAAGGAAAGTGGAAAGTTGTTACATCCTGCAGGTATTATTAAGATGCTTTGTATGCTTATGGAACCTTAAACAATTATACTTTGGCAGACAGCAAAACTTCTATGAAATGAAATTTATTATATGCCTTGACAGTTTCAAAAATCAGAGCAATGATTAGGGCCAATGAACACAGAAGAACTATTTCCCCAATGAGCTTGTTGCACAATTCTACTTTCCCCTGGCAAAATTCTTCTATAGCTGATGAGGTGTGATACAGACACACAACAGGATCCTTTTCATGATGTGGAGTTCTGGTAGCAAAATATAAGAAGAGAGAGAGAGACTTTAAAATGACACTTGAAAAGGAAAGAGCATAAAAACGCTTAATCCAAGCCTCTGTGCTGTGGCACTATTCAATAGGGAAAAAAACCCCAAAACCACAAACTTTCTTCATGAAGATAAAGTTGAAGTAAGCCTAGCACCTCAGTCCTTCAAAAAATGGGAAAACTGTCAGAATATTATTTCTGTTGGGATATCTTGCAATTTTCATATTTTAATGTACACTACCCTGAATCCCAAACTAGTGTTCAGAGTTTCATTTCTGAATCTTTTACCACACATAACTTTAAGAACAAGAGATTCAGAGGGCTGATCAGGGTTCACTACCATCATCGGGGATTTTACATTGACTTCAGTGTACTGGACATCAACTTGTTAGCAAAGCCAGCCTGAGAGCAATTAATCCGAACATACCATCTAAAACACGGAACAGATCCACGCTACGCACTCCTCTTTACCCTTTCTGGTATATTCTTGCAAGTTAGCAAAGACCAAGATAAAAATGCATATGTTGAAACCTGAAGTAAAACATTTAACTCAATAGGACAGGCACTTATAGCTGGGAGGCACAAGCTGAAAGGAAGGGCAAACACAAATTACCTTTGCACAAAACACAAACAACCTCCACCAGGCTGGGTTAACAAACACTAATGGCACTCTGTTTGGGACAGGGCAGTCCTTTACACCACAAGACTGGGAACTCAAAGCCTAGAAGCATGGTATCTATCACTGATGATAAAATACCCTGTATGACAAGTCCACGGGGAAGAGAAAGAGAAGGAGATTACCGCATTCACCAGTGAGATGCCTCTAACTCTGCAAGACAAATGCACAGCAATGCTATGGAGGATGTAAGAGAACAGTCCAGAACTAGCACAGCGAATAAAATAGAGATACAGTGAGCTGTTGTCCAGATTTTCAAATGCAACCCCCCTTCCCTCTCCCAAGCTTTCTGCTGTTTGCCATTAGATTTTTCATTTCCAAATAACTCTGCAACTAAACAGGTGTAAAAAGTCAAACTCTGCCAAGCTTGGCTGCCCAGGAAGCTGTTGAAACCATGAGGTTCCCATGCAGAACACGGTCTTTGTGACAGCATGAGCTCACTCTGAATAGCTGTTTGTTCAGCGATGTGCATGTTAATGAATGCATTGTTCATTGTTATCATAGAATGCTATTCAGGGTTTCACACAAACATTAATAAAGGTATTTTCTACATCTTTTTCACTGCAAATTTAAAAGACTTTTATATTTGCATCATTCTGGTCACTGCTTCTTACCACCTCTTAGGAAAGTGGTCCTAAGCCAATTCTCTAGCCACTCCTATGACCCATTTTCATTTTCTATTTTCAGTATATTAATCAATTCCTACTTCCATTGTACTCTGAATGCAAAATTCAACCCTGTTTATGCCAAGACTCCTGTCAAATTCCAGCCCCATGCTGCAGTCTAATCTGCCTTAAGATCCATCCTATTTTTCAGCAGTTCTCTTAGAAATAAAAATTTTCTTGTTTCCCCCTAAACTTATCTTCCTCACCTTTCTTTGAAAGGCTGAGAAACATCATGATAGATACTTCTGATGAACTTTAGTGTTTTTCCCAAAAAAACCCTTAAGCTTAAGAGATTTCTGTTTATCCATAAATATTACAGGAACACACACTCAAAATCAGCATAGCATCCTAAAAGACCAAGATATTCTTGAAAAACACCCTATGTCTCATGAAATTTTGTAGTCCTGAGATTAGACATGGCACTGTAGTTTCCTAACTCTGTTACTACAAGAAAAGGAGCTCCCTTCTAAACCACCAGAATAATAGTATTTTAACCTTTGCCTAAGATTTGAGCAAGATGTACATACAGTGTACATTATTATACAAAATAATTTCAGAGGCAGTTCTCCCAGAACAGTGACTAGATTTGAAACAGTTGTTTTACTGAATACTGAGGACTAGAGCTAGTTGCAAGAGTTTCCTCAAGTTCCTCACAGTACAAGAATGTAAATTTTGGGGTCAGTGAAACACCACAGTTTTTGAAAATGCTAAAAGATGTGCAATATTGATTTTCATATTTAGGTATGCCGATGCACATGAGTTTATGGGGGGTTCTGTTGGGCTGATTTGTTTTAACTTTCTGTAGAAACATTTGTTTTTTGTATTTTGTGAACATCTATATGAGACCATTTCAGTAGGTTCATAAAACTAAATTTTAAAAAATAAGTATATGAAGCTGTTTGAAGTAAACATAAAAAGTCTCAAGATATAAAATACACAAGCAAGGAGTATGTTCTGTTAACTATTCTGTAGGTGTAAGTTGGGGTCCATGAAGGCACGCCCTGCTTAGCTCATGCATCTGCCTAAACTATTTTAAAACTAAGACTGTTCTCAACACCTTCCTGAAACCACTCAGCTGTGTCAGGGTTCTTTTGAGATGTTTCATAGGATTATTTTCCTGTCAGCAGGGGACTGTATCATTCCCACACACGTACATATGTTGGCTTGCTCAGAAAAGAGCTTAAAACCAGTATTTCATAATGGGACTTATTGAACTAACAAACAGAAAATGATGTAGCAATCATCTGCTGACCTCTGTTTTCATTGCTAGGATTTCAGATGGCTTTTGCTTCACAAACAAGTTAAATAATAGGACTTTAACTTGATTAAAGTCTGTACTATCTCAAGACCAGAAATTACCCATTTTCAACTTAAAAGTTCTTCCTGGTTTTAAAATGTATGCGTTTTACTTGTCTACTAATCCTACATAAGGCTTGGTATTGTGGAGTTAGCCTATTCCCTTTCAAGAACAGCGCAACTCAGTAAGTTTTCTGTACTGTGAAGAGAAAAAGAATTCCCGCTGGGGGAAAATGATACACTAGCAGAGACCACTGATTCCCCTTCCAAAACTGTAAATATCTCATGGACTGTTCAGTGGACTACCAAGGAAATATATGAGGAGATAGTCTCCAGCAGAGATTATCACTCAAGAGAGGCAATTCTATACTGGAACTGAAAATACAATGCATTGCTGATGTTGAAAACAGATATGGAGAATAGCATTTACGAAATAAAATATTTGAAAATAACATTTACAAAATCACATAACTTCTAGTATTATACATCAAAGATGCCTTTACTTAATAGTGGTTACCATGAGCCTGGTGATCTATTCAGCTGTGGTGGTTTAACACCAGCTAGAAATCAGAGTCCAGCAAAGCCAACTGCCTTCCCTCTGCCCCTTGCAGAAAGAGAGGGACAAAGGAGGGTTGAGATGGCGATTCACTGAAAGCAAACAGCAATGGAATAAGAAAAGCATAGTGACAACAGTAGCATTAATAACAAAAGTATACAAAAAAGCAGAGGTGCTTTACACAAAAAAAGGTCTTCACCACTTTGACTTAGGCCACATGGCCTCTGGCACAAAGACAAGACGGCGGATGCTTCCCTGAGGTTGCACCACATGGCCACTGGGAAAAAGGCAAGATGGCAGTGCTCCCATGGCTAGCATTGCCTGTTCCCCAGCCTGAGACAGCAGAAAACAATGATGGACAAACTCCTGAAAGCTAAATACTCTGTGTCACAATGACTGCCTTTTTCCAGATGGCTGTGTTTGGCTGGGGCCTGCAGTGTTCGGCTCACCTCTTTTCCTCGCGCTTCTGTCTGCTGCTTCCCTGTTCCCCCTGTGGCTGCCTCCTCTCAGCCTGTGCTGCAGGGCGTGTGCTCCGCTGGGCTTGGGCACACCAGTGACACTTTTCTTAGAGTGGGGCGTGCACTCCGATGGGTTAAGGCCCTCCACCACTTTTTTCTCATCTTGGGTCTGCATTCATGACCCAACAGTGTTTGCCACTTTCAGAGCTATGTTTTCTGAGGACCAAGAAGGCATGGGGAGTGGAGAGAGAGGGCAGGGCACACAGGGGCTGGTCCCAGCAACCTCTCCGAGGAAGAGAGAGAAATAAACTGCTGGAATTCTGGGCCTGCACTCACCTTATCTCCCCCCCAGAACCACAGCCACAGTGATGCCTGAAGACATAGAATAGCAACGTGGCCACTGCCATGTGGTGCTCAGCTTCTACCCCTCTCTGCAACCAGGACATCAGCCTGTATGTCAGATGCTGGTTTCCTCTTAGAGCCATCATCGGCACTAGGAATGCCATTAAAATCTTGGGATGACCATTCACGTGAAATGCAGAGTGTTAAAGTTACACACCAACATTAGAGCAAATGAGATGTGAATCAGGATGGTTGCACGTGACAGCTGTAATTAGAGAACAGACATTTTCCATTTCTTGATGGAATTGCAGCAATCATTCAGGTTGGACAGGACTATGGAGGTCAACTAGCCCAATCTGCTCCAGGCAGGGTCAGCATTAAATTCAGAGCAAGTCAACTAGACATAAAATTGTCATTAAACCCTACAAAACACTCAACAGTAATAGTTTGACACAATACCTTGAGGTAAGCAAGGAAACAAAACTTTTTAAGTCACAGAAAAAACTACCTAAATTCTTCTTAAATTATCCTTGATGTGCCCAGATAGTTAAAAGGTTTATGTATTCCAGGCAATTTAAGGGCTGAATAGAAGAGTAAAAAAAGTCATTCTATTGTTTCAAAACAAAACCTTTACAGCACTCACAATAAATTCTCCTATGAATCTTTTATCTCTTCCATCCTAGTCTGCAGGTTTAATTTCTCTCTCTGTGATTGGTTAACCTGTCCATGTCAGCACTTACATGACCCTGTAGTAACAGTAGCAAAGTACCTCAACTATAGATGAGTGTATTCTCATAATTTCATTGCGGGATACTGAAATATTATTATCCACATTTACTGACAGAGACCAAGACAAGGACAGATTAACAGATCTGTCCAAGGTCATTCAAGAACTAGGAATGAAATAATATCTCTTCAATTCCAGTCTAATGCTTACACCCTCAAGCTACTACTCTTCTTTCTAAAATGTATCTGTTGTCTTTTTTTTTAATATATTTGTCTCAGTGGCATGCTTATATTTCTTTCAGTCTTAAGAGTGTAATACGTCCTTACCTAGCTTCATCTCATCTTTTCTTACCTTTTGTAACAAAGTCATCCTTTCTTGTCTTTGCCAATGTTTCAGCTACCAAAAACCCACTCTCCTTTTCCCTATTTGTCTAACATGATTTTCCTTGCATATAAGGTTACATTTTGTCTGCATGTCTCATGCACAACACACTGAATCACCTTCTAGTTAAACATGCTTCAGATATGGTCTCTAAGGCCATATCATATAATATCATATATTATCATGCCATTATGTTAGTTTGCAATTTAGTAGTATGTAATCAAATTCCAAAGTGGGCCACAATGTGGTCAAGTCTGAAAAGTCACCACTGCCTCAGGCCTGTAAACCTGGCCCAAATTGTAAATGGGCTTACACTTGAGGTCTGCCCTTATAAACCCCATGAACACAACTGGCTCAAACCACTTGGCTGTGTGAACTCAGGCACACCTGTCAAAAGCTGAACAGGTACAGCCAGGACAGCCTGTACTTTTAGCAGCTTGGTTCAACAGGTGCCTGGTTTTCTACCTCCTCATGTGGACTTTGAGAGGATAGATATTTCCTTTATTTTCAGATCACTGTGTCAAAGACTTTAAGGATAACTCCAGCTACATTAAAGGACTACTACTCCTACAAGAGTGTCACATACTCTTACACCTCTTGGCAACTTTCAGCAACATCAGTCAGAAAGAAACACCATGTCCTAAAGATCTGACGAGACAAAGCCTACTGATGGGCTCCAAACAATTTTTCTGAAATCTGTGCTGGAACAATTTGTGTGGAAAATGGCATGTTAACAACAGCTCACTTTCATAGCTCTTGCCCCCCTGAAGATTTACCAACCTAAGCAACAGAAATGCTTTATCAATAAAAGAGAAAAATGTACCCTGGGAAAACACAAGCATCAGGTAACACTCTTTTCAGATTATTTACTGCACTGCATATAGGCACTGTCCTGTTTGTCCACTGTATAACAAAGTTCAGCCTCTGCAACACTATTAAGAGAAGAAATGAGTCCTGGTTAAAGCAAACAAGACAAAACAATGCGAATATGATGATAGGCAAAGCACTTCATGGGACAAAAAAGAAAAAAAATCTCCTTACACTGAAGCCTTTGATGTTAGCTAAAATGTTTTATAGTCTTCTGGACCCCTGCTGCATCACTACAAACCTAACCAAAAAAACAACTGTCAAAATAACTTATATCCTGTACGCTGATTCGATACCTTAAGTCTTCCGCTTATTACAAATTATGCTTAAGAAACATCTGTCCAACCATTCCTACACAACCAGTAGTCGACAGCATCATCTTATACTTCCCCAAGAAAGCTATGACTCCTGTGTTCTTTCTTGTCAGTGAGTATACTCAGTCTTACTGAATTCATCTTCTCCTAAAGTCAGAAGACCTGTGTTCTTTCAGCTCTTGGTCAGTGACAATTTGTCATAAATTGGTGTGGCTCTTACAACAGGATCTGGTCAGATTTCCCAGCAAGTGAAGAACATGAAGACTATTGATGATTCAGATGAAATTCAGAGGCCTAAGGTAAATGTTTCTATGATGCCTTAAGTTTTAGATTGTGTATTTTTCAGATTCTGTGCAGCCCTAATGTATAGTAACTCTGAACTTCATATAAAGTGTCAGCAAGTTCTCCTCACAGCTTAGTTAGACAAAACAATCCCTTTCCAGCTTGAGAACCAAGGACACCGTTGCAGCTTCATGCCCAAAAAGTGTAAACAATGGCAAAATGAGGAGAGCAATCTGGGAGATTCATACCCTGAAGCTGTAATTGGACAATTAACTCCAGT
>VYZP01048002.1:0-13062 GCA_013400635.1 Hypocryptadius cinnamomeus | reverse complement strand
GCTGCTTATAGAATAAGTTGTCCACCTCTTCCTCTTGGTTGGGTAGACAATAACAGACTCCCAGTGCCTCTGTACAAATTTAATACATGCACATAGAATTTTTTTCCATTAATTAATTCAAATTTTATGATCTTGTCCTATGAATACCTGTGTTATAATGCAGTTATGATGTCAGTGTTATAAAGATGCAAAATGCATGTTTTAAAATCATTGTTTCCTTAATTTTAAAATCCAGTTTGAAACCACAGGGCACCAGTTATTATAAAACCATGCATTAAAATGTTTCATTGAAAAGGCATGTAAATAAAAGTCATTAAAATCTTTAAGGGCTGAAATTGTGAACAACATTTTTTCTTAATTATATGACATATATATTATATGACTTAGTGTTTTATTTACAAACAGAAACACTTAATGTTTCTACTGAAAAAAGAAAGAAAAAGTCAAATATCCTATCAGCTATGCACCTGCGTATGGTCCAAAAAGAGACAGGTACAAACTTACAAAATTCTTTGATGATTTTCTAAGATAATTCTTAGACGATTTTCTAAGATTATTCTACATTAATATCAATGAAATATATTTAAAAAGGGCTCAGTTCTGTTCACTCAAGCATGTTCTGGCTTGAATTATATTTGTAAACATAAATTGCTTCAGAAAAAGCTTTATGGCTTTGTTTAATTAAGTTGGAAAATCAAAACACTGGGACAAGATAACTTTGTACTGGATAAAAGAGTTGCTGAGTAGCCTTTTTACACTTTGAGAAATCCAGATGAAATTTAATATTTTAGAAATGTTCTATGATATAATTGGAATAATTTTCAGACTCTGCTATTAATGAATATTAAATGAAAACCTTAAGGCTCAACTTAACTGACATAATCTCTCCCTTCAAAGTCATAATATGAAGCCTGCATATCACATGGAGTATTTTCTGTAAAAATATATAGTAATGATTGGATAATATAAAAACAGCAGCTAGTTCATCAAGGAGGAAAGCAGTTTATAAAAAGTCTTCCCGCATAAATTCTTTTGCTAGCTGTAGCAGCTACGCGAAATGAAGAGCTCCTGTGAAATGGCCAAGGCCACACTTTGGTTAGGAGCTAAGAGCTACATCATCTTTAATGGGAGATACACTTTATCTTGATGGAGGTGAGACCTGAGAGCAAGGGGTTTGTTGCACAACAAAAAGGAGTTGTATTGTTTCCTTAAGTGCACTATTCATTGACAAAAGAGCACTAAATAGAGGAGGAAGCACAGAGAACAGCCAGGGAACTGGTAAGGAACTGCAGTTGGAATGGGTGGTGGTGTCCTACCTTGTAGACGATGATGGGGATATCAATGACGATGTAGATAAGGTCTCCCAGTGCCAGGCTGGCTATCAGTGCGTTCGGGCCGTTCCTCATACACTTATTCTGGTAAATGATCCTCAGCAGAGTTGCATTCCCAACCATCCCAATGATGAAAATAGCACAGGATACCACGGTGTTAATGTATTTGAAAGTTTCAGCAATCTTAGTCTGCTGGGAACATTTGACAGTTTGGTTGGACACCGGGGGCTGCATGGTGGTGAGGCGAATGCTGGATTCGATCCCTGAGAAGGTGGAAAGGGGGTTTCCCAAGTCGCTCCGATTGGAAACGTCTCTGTCAGAGCTGTCACTGAGGACAAATCCCGGGACCAGCAGTAGCAAGGAAACTCTTAAACACAAGGCTTCCATCCTGAAGTCCCCAGTGAGCAAATTCAGTGAGACAAGATCTTTGCTTTTTTCTTCAGTATTTCAGTGAGATACTTCTCACTGTTTCACCTGCGGAGAGAAACTGTAAGCAAATAAAGAAAAAACCCCACATAATCAGTACAACAGGTAGTCTAACACATCCTGTTTCTCACTTAGGGAAGGTATCTGAATGTTCAGCCTCTGCAGCACATAAGTATAAACACCTGTTTATACTCACTGTGCTGCTCTGAAATCTAGATTATCCCCATTACCTGTCTGACAAGAAGCAAACACAAAAAATTCCTTAAGTGACAGCTTATGCAAATAAGATCCCACGAAACCCTGCTGAGACAGAATTTATATAGGGATGGAAAAAATAAGGGGGATGAAATTCTGTTTTAAAATATAGTCTTGCAGTCGACCTGTCTTGGAGACTGCTGAATGGTATTTTAGCTAAAAGAAGAACTTGTTATTTTTTATTTGAAAACAAAAGGTAAAAGCACTACATTAAAAATTAAAGGTAGTAAATTCCTCAATTTTCTGAGTATTTTTGAGGTACTGCAACAATTAGACTTTATATTATTTTTGTCTGACTTATCACCTGGATTTCAAATGAAAACTGATAAGACATGTATTTCAAACCAAAATCTGGACCAGATCCAAAATCCCTAAATATTAGGAGGAAGATTTTATAGTCCTAGGATAGACCTCTGGCCAGGAAAATACCTTCAAACTCTGTCATCTGGTTCTGAATGTAATTGCAACTCATGCTCAGTACTTAGCCACAGTGAAGTAAATAATAAAAAATTAAGCTCTTTAAGGATAAAAAATACTTGGTTAGTATTCCAAGCAACAACTCATGACAGTTCCAGGTAGGGAAGAAAGCATCATAGAATCCTGCCCTAGTAAGTGTGACTGCCTGTGGGTAACCACTGCCACAGGGTTTGTAGATATCAAACCTCCAGTGAAACTGGGAGTGCCATTTAAGTCCATTTTCCTGAAGCCTTGGTTTAATTTAAGATTTTTTTTACATGGTTTATATCTGCAAAACAAGACAAAGTTCTGCAGTGTTGACAAAAGAAGAGATGTAAATAAAGTATTTATAACTTTCTGATTTCCAGGGACTCGCCTGAAGTATTTGGGAGGATCCTTTTAAATAAATGAATCCTAATTTCATTCCCTGTGGGGCTGTTAAATCAGAGTTTATAGCAAGACGTTTACCAGAGAAGGAGGGAGAAAATTTACTGATAGTCCTTCTGGAGCAGGCAGAGTATAAATATTTACTAGTATTGCAGGCTTCTGTTGTATGTGGTCTGTGGAAGTGTGTGTGTACCTCTGTAGAGCAGCAGATGCAATGCTAACCCGAGTATTCCTGTCTGGCATGCAGAGTGCTGTCCCTCACAGACCAGGGATCCACCTTTCAATCCTTGTACTGCTGTGTTTGAGATCAGGATCTGGCCAACTGCGGGTTCCCATGGACTTAATTTCAAAGTTTAACATACTAAATAGTAAATCCTTCTTTAATTAAATTAAATGCTGGTTATGACGGTATCTCAGGGCACGTAGCAGCAGCATGGTGCAAGTGTTTTCACTTTAGGTTTCTAAATCTTACCAGAAACAACAGAGATGTTTGACTGTAATTCTTTTCAGGCAAGGATTAACACTTGTATTATTTTCTATGATTACGGTTCCTCAATTTACAAATGGGAAACATGTGTCACTATTAGTGGCTTTCCCAAATAAATGTGATAAAGCTATGAATAGAAACCATAACCCTATGTTTTAGTAGTTATATCAGTTTCCTCCTTACTTTGTGACCCTTTTTGTGAAAATTTGATGTATGTACCATATAAACATGGTGGCAGCATGGCAGCATGCAAAACTGGGAACAAAATTGCCAATCACCATCTTTTCCCTCTCCCGGAAGAAACTTTTCCCTAAGAAGCAAAACAAGAAAGTTTTTAATAGGCTGACTACTAAGGGTACTTTTTTATAGGTTCCTTACAGCCCTTCATTCCTCTGTGAATATTTTTAAAGTATTTATCTTGTTGCAGAATATAACATGCAGTCTACCTCATATGGGTAACACACTGGCATCCCTGATAACTTTCTGTGATAAGGTGATCTAGGACTGTCCTTCACACACGCAGCCTGGGTACCTGGAGGGTGTGAGGGTGCTCTGTTAATATGGGAGCCACCCGCCTGTGTTGTGCCTGTGCTCCTGCAGTGCTGCAGAAGCAGCCGCGGATGCAGGGAACTGAATTCCTCACTCTCCTGGAGCACCAAGCCAGAAAAATTCCCATGCCGACGTTCGCAATAAGAGACCGTACTAGTGGAAATGAAATTGTTCCAAAGACCAGCTAAAATGTTGACAGTGTTTAATGAGTGTAAGGCAGCTGAGATGTGAACAGGAGAAAATGAAGCGGAGCAGGGCAGGAGGGCACTAAAGGGAACAACGCCGGCAAGGGGCATTCTCTGGGCTGTTCCCAGCGAGCGCTGCCGGGGAAGCCGCCCGCTGCTCCTTCTCCAAGGCGCGAGGAAACACGCTCCTTGCTCCACCAGCGAAGGATCAATTCCAGCATGCACTGGCAAACCAGTGCTGCCTGCCCTGCAGCCTGTATAGAGAGCCTCTGGCAAGATCCATACACTGTTAAACTTTATGGAATAACAGTTCCCCCAAGCTGCCTTGTGCCCGTCTCTTGTTCTCCCTCCCTTCCTCTGTCTCACACGCTCACACCCGCACACAGAGGTGCACCACCGGCCCGGAATCCCTGTCCGGGCCGTTTCCAGCGGTGCGGAAGGTGCCCGCGGCTCGGGCCGGGCTGTTGCCGGCGTGGGATGGGGATGGGGCTCCCGCAGCATCCCGCGCACTTCCCCCCGCCGCGCCTCCCCGCCCGGCTCACCCTCATGCTGGGGCTGCCGGCGCCGCCGCCGCCGCCTCGGAGAATTTCTTCGGAGTGGCTTTTCCTGGGATAGTCTTACCAGATCCTCCTGCCTGCGTCTGACTGGGTGGAATTGAAAATCCCCACCTCCGCTGAATCAGTGAACGAAAGAGACAGACCGAAGAAGTCGGAGCGTCCCCTCTTCACCGCCCCCTCCCCCAATTAAAACAAACCTCCAGCCCGAACTGAGCCCCTGCCAATGTTAAACACAAAGGCTGCCTCCCGGGCACAGGGGAACACGGAGCTCCTTAACTCTTTCCTCACTGAAACTGAGCGCAGCTGCTTCGCTGGACTCCTCTAAACCACAGCCCCGGAACCCACTGCTGTGGCTGCCTGCTAATGGCACGCAGGATTCTCAGCAAGGGTCTCACCTGATCCCACCAGACGGCAGAAGATCCATGAGCAAAAACTGATCCATGAGCAAAATGAGATTTCCGTGGGAAATCTGATTAAAAAGCTTACTTTGCTTTGCATTTGCCCCGCGGCTGGCCGGGATCACTCTCTGAAGCAATCAGTAAAATTGTGTGAGAGAGTTTCAAAAATGCTGGATCCATAAAAAGAGACTGCTCCTGAGAAAATTTCTTTGATCCATCCAGGACACATCTTGCTAATACATATTAGTTGCATTTACAAGGATAATAAGAGTGAGGCACTTTCTGTCATTCCTATGTTTCCTATTACTATTCTTCTGTCAAGAAAGAGGTGCAAAAAAATATGTGCAGAAAAAGTGGAAAGTTCACTTATACCTAATGATATTTTCTTACAATGAGAAGAAGAAAAAAAAAAGTGTATCAGAGGGAGCAGCTTGTACAGGAAAGAGTTTCAAAATCCTTTCTTTCATGCTAGCAAGTTTATGAAATTTTGAGTCCTCTGTTGAATCACTTCAGGTTTCTCATTTCCTGGCAAGTTGTCATCTGGTTGTACCACAGAAATTATTTTCTAAACATATATGGGCTTCTTCTGAATAAAAAAGGCAACCTTCCTAAATAATGCAAAATATGTCGTCCTGAAACTGCAAAACCAGACTGAAAACAACAATAGAAAATATGCTAGTGGCCTGAAGAATTAAAATATCTGGCACTAAATCATGTAGGGATTTTTTTTTAAGTTTTTCAGTTTTGCGTAGTTAAAAGTACGCTTCTGTAATATGTTTGAAATCATCTGATAAATCTTGAACAGGAAAAACCAGCAACTGGATTGACTGGATTAGCAGTGTTTTATTACTTCTAGAAAGTCATCTCAGTTAAATGAAGTGTCAAAGCACAGGATCTTTGAAGGAACATACATGTTCAGCTGAGAATCACAAGGAGCAAATCAGGTAGAAAGTTTAATTCAAAATCTCAGGTTGGTGTGAAATTCAATAAATGCTGATAAGCCACTAAATTATCCATATACTACTAAAAAAATTATTTAGAGTTTGGTCATAGATGCTTAGTATTAATGATTTGCTTTGTCAAGAATTATCTTCATGGTAACTTGTTGGAAAAAAACATTGAAGAGTTGGAAAGGCTGTTATTAAAGACCATGTGCACTTCATGGAGTGCTTTATTGAATGCAACTCTTAAATCTCTTGTGTGTTCTCTAAACATTGTTAAGACCCAATTCCTTTCCTGCCATCATTTGACCTTTATGTCTAAAAAATTAGAGCTGTAACAAAAAGAAAAAAAAACCCCAAAAAACCCCAACAAAACAAAGCAAAAAGGATATTTCTGATCTCATTCAAACACACATTTGTTATTCCAATTCATAATAACATGACTCCATGCATAACTGTATTTACTATTACATGAAAAAAATGTAATGAAATTATCAAATTTACTATGCTGGTAAAGATCTATTTCTAGACAGCCTTTATAACTGCTTCTTTTACTGCCAGCCCACATAAGTAGTATTAGCTATTAGAAATTACTGATCCACGTTCTTTGTTATTTTGAGATTGGAAGAGACCTGTTGCTGACTTTTTAAATGAACCTTTGTTTTGTCTTTAATCTTCTAAGTGTCTAAAGCTCAGCTGATATCTTGACTTAAACGAAGATAAATTCAAAAACTGTAGTGGTTCCTGCTTTTATGGTGTTCAGGAAAGTAACGAGGAAAAGGAAGTTTTCACATAGGAATAATGCAAAAACTGTAGTTGCAAATGCAGCTGACCTCAGCTACCGGGAAAAGTGATAAAATGCAGTTCTTTACACCAAGATATTTTCATTTCTTAGAGATACTTTCACCATCATTGTAGGACTGATGTGCTGTGCGGGGAAGAGTTGACTGAGGACTCTGAGTAGCAGTTTCAGCACAATGAAAGTGTTTCCCCTGACCTCTTCTGTTTTGTGTCTTCAACAAACTGCTTAGCTTGTCTTGCATAACTCCAGAGATTCAGAGTAAGGGCAATGTATCAATCTCACGAGAAAAAAATCCAATTGGATTTGCAGCTGGAGTCGAGAAGACTATCAGCAAATATCAGCTTTTATAAAGTGATTGATTTCCATGAAGCCTTCAGGTATTAGAAAGAAATACTTTCATTTTATTGGATTGAAAGGTGTGTTAAGCAAATGTATTACCTGTTAAGCCACTTACTTCCACAGATTTTGTATGAAATAGAAACATATGATCATCAAGTTGTGGAGTCCTAAATTGAATTGCTGAGATTCAAAAGACCAAAATCAAAACCAGGCATTGTCTATAATTGACATTTCCATAAGCAGTTGGTGGGTTTATAATCCATAGCATTTTCAGAAAATCAGAAGTTATTAGTGACAAAGGTTGCAAATATCTAATTATTCTGAATTCTTTCTCTAGATTTCTGATACAGTTTTTATCAGAAACAATACAAACAATAATAAATAGGAGCCATTTGGAGAATTTGGAAAAATGCACCTAAATGCTTTGGTTACAATACTGGATAACGGTTTCACTTTGAATTCAATATTCTAGGTCTAGTGAACAAGGACTCAGCAAATCAAAAACTTCTCATGGAATCATGAAAATTTAAAAAAACACTTGTTGAGCAGGTTTCTCAACTTTTATTACCCCAGTTCAGTCAGAAGTTGCACCTCACTGAACAAAAAGAAGAATCATCCAAACCATAGAGAGTATTTCTATTTATTTATTTTTATTTCAGTAGATTATCTGTTTTTTGACAAGAGATGCACCTACACCGCTGCTTTAGAAGAATTCAGTTAAAAATGGCACCCTACAGAAAATCTAAATACTTTGAAACTCAGGGCTCATTAATTCCAGTGATCACTGAACCAGTTATTTGCTTCTGTTGCATAACATTTCTGTTTCCCAGCAGTTGATTTATTTAAATTGTATCTCTACTAATGCCATATCTGTAATTCTATTTATGGGCTTAGCACAAATAAATCCTGTTTCTGGCAAGGCTGTCTTGCTCCTCCCTCCCTTCTTGCCCTCTCCTTTCTTCCCTCTGTCCTCCCCCTTTCTCTGTCTCTCTCATTTGTTTCCTTCATGTCAATAGAAAAATTTGGCAATTTACAATAGGAATTTATAATTCAAAGAGAATTATAGAGAATACTATTGTATTAGTTTATTCGTATAACCAGAAAGGTGTTTGTATTAGAACCACTGAAATGTTCCTGCCCTTGGACTATGGGAGCCTGAAGCTGTAAAAGAATCAAAAGGGATAAAGGATTGAAGTTTAAAGGACAAAACTGACCACGGATCCAAACAATTAATACAGGAACAACTGCAGGAGCTACTGCACTCCAAAACGGAATATTAGTCAGGAACTGTGGATTGGGTGTTTGTAAATTTTTCAGAATCTTGGTGGAAAATTTGAGAAAGAAATGAGCTTCCTGGGCCTTTAGTGTGCAGATTAGAGAACTAATAATACATGTTGTTAATTCCCTTCAATTGTTGAGCATTTCAGATTCCTCTGGGGAGCATTTACCTACTGTGTTAAATGCGATGGACTAAGAACATTTCAGAAAAGACTTACTGGGAGAGGCAATGCTGTTGGTCTTCATTTCCATAGATGGAAGCCATAACTTTCAAGGTCTGGATCTTATAAATCTATTTGTTGGCAGGCAGTAAAGAAGAGAGAACCAGACTCTTCTCCCTGATGCTCAGTGACAGAAGAGGAGGCAAGTGACACAAGAAATGTGTTCTTGAAATACAAGAAATTAAATTTGAATATAGGAAAAAACCCTTTCACTTTAAGGATCATCAAACAGTGGAACAGAGTGCCAAGAGAGGCTGGAGAATCTCCATCCTTGAAGATATTCAAACCCTAGCTGGACACAGTCCTGGCTGGGCTCTGAGCAGGGGCATGGGCCAGATGGTTTCTAAGGGTCTCTTCCAATCTCAAAAGTCTGCAAATCTGTGATTCAGATGAGACTTCCATTATGTCAAGAGTATTTTGACCTGAGCTCTGGAATGATGGCGTTCAAAATTCTTCAAGTTATGTTGTTTGTATTGGGAACTGATGTGGTGTTGAATTGAGTGTGAACTGCACACACACACACACACACACACACACACACACACACAGACACACAAACACACACAAAAGAGTGCTTGTAAGTTATTGTCCTGTGGCAAGTTGAATACTGTCCAAAAGGATAATGGGTGATGGTAACTGAAATATTTAGCAAAGAGTGTACTTTTAAAATATCAGATCTATAAAATTAAGAAATTATTTTCTTCACTTTTGAGGCCAAGGCAGCAAAATGAGTGATCTTTATCCCCATTGTTTCAGGCAACCCTGAAGCTAGCTGTGAGCTAAGGAAACTGCTCCAAAAAGACCAGTCTTCAATGGTGACAGATAAAAATATTTCTACATGAGCCCCTCAGTATGATGTAAAAAATATATACATGAAGAAGTATAAAATAGCAGTGTATCACAGAAGATGCCTACTATGTAATCATGCAATGAGTGAAATTATGCAATGAGTGATTATAAACATACAAAAAGAAAAAAACCAGAAGGAATGAAAAGCAGATATAAATTAAAATTTGATTTAAAGAACAGCAAGAGGAAGAGAATGTCTTAGATTAGAAAATCTTCCATAATTTACAGAAGTGTCAATCTGCATTTGGAGATGGGAGCCTGTGCAGAACACAAATTCTGCGATAGTGGAATGCTGTTCTGCTGCCAGATGCATCTTTTATTATTTTAAGCACTAATAAAATTATCTAGATAAGATAGCGAGATATTAGAATGCCATTTTATCTTAATCTAAATAAGGTTAAAATTATTTCTATTGGCTACTCTGCAGTGAAGCTGTTTTTCATGGAATACCCTGACTCATCTCACTTCTTTCTAGTGTTTCTACATTATCTAATTTTTTGTTAGTATAACTAAAGCTGAGTTGAAATAAGCTGCTTGTACATTTACTTTGATTCAGTAAAGTCCCATTCTTATATTTTTCAATATTAAATGGCTAGCATAAACTATTCCACATATTATCTTGCTGTAAGCCATATATGTAGGCCTATTTACAGACTTATTGAGTGATAGATTAATTACAAACTTCTGAGTGTTTTTATAGATGTAAGGAATTCTCTGCAATACAATTTTGAGATAAATGATTAAGGTTTCTGGAAAAAGATTCACCATTCTTTTCTGCTATCTAGAAAATATTGTTTAATGGAAACCAAAACACACATTTAGGTAACTAACACAGCATTAAGACAGTGTGAATAGAAAAATCTAGATATGTAATACTTGAGACAGGAGGAACTGTCAGTTCTTTAGATTTTGGTGATAAAGGCTCTCAATCCTTTAACAGTACAGCTGGCTCCATCTCAAGTTTGGAAGGGCTGGGTTGGGGTATTATTGTGTTCCTGGCTATAGGATTGGTATGATGTGCTGTCTCATGTTTTCATAGCCTTACTGTGACCTGGATTTCCACTGCAATGACTTTTACCTGGTGCGTGGAAGAAGTGTTTTTATGGGATTTGGCTGTGTTAATGCAGTTCAGTGATACTAAATTTCGGAATGGTCATGAAATCTGAATTTTGTCTTGAGGATTCAGAGGGTTGGGAGGCAATTAATCTTGGCTTCCTTCATTCCTCTTCCACCTCAGCTTCTTCATAGAGAGCCTTGTCTCTTCTGTTGTGTTCTGTCTAATGAGAACCTCTCCCTTCTCCACGTGTGCCTGGTAGTCCTCAGCCACTGACACCAGTGTTCATCAGCTGTCTTCCTCTTCCTGATCCTTGTCCTACCGATGACCCACTGTGGTTCCTCCAGCAGCTGGGATTGTGCCCATTTCTTCATACACTGAACAGGAAATGGTTGGATTTTGCTGTTTTACCCTTAATCCCAGTCAGAGTGCTGGGGCCTGGTGGGGTGAGGACAGACAGACAAGCAAAGTGGGAGGACTGTGGCATCCCCCTTGGCTGCTGGCCATCCCTTGCTGCTCCCTGGCAGAGGGAGAGTGTACTGGGAAATGGGAACAATTTTATGTGTCTTAGTCCAAGTATCCCAGACAAAAGGCCCAGCTCACTTCTGCTATCTTTGGACAGAAATATTTCTTTCTCTGGTAACAGAAATTTTATTTGGTCTTATAAAATAACTTGAAACTGAGACGATTTCCAAGTGTCAAACCACTATGTCTTCTCAAATAAAGGGAAATGATGAAAAGGTAAACTAATGATTCTGTTAAAATATACCAGCATATAATAGTACATGTGTATTGTTTAATTTTATTTTTATTCTTGTGACAGTCATTACTTATAGATTGTTCAGATTATGAAATGGAAAGGAACAAGAGATATTGTTGCCAGTCTCCCTTTCCTGGCTAATAGTCCACTACAGTTATAAGGACTTTCATTTTATGACATTGGAATTTTGTCATAAATAACATACAGAAACGAGTATACAATAAGTTCTTTGTATCAAGCTGTAACACAAGACTATTCTGTTTGTATAGACTAAAAAAAATTAAATTTGAAACCAATGCAATTCCTGGGCACAGTGAGGTCAAAAATGATAGTAGTTTTCTATGATAATTCTTATGAATATAGGTAAAAGTAAACTATTGTCAATAATTAAAATAATGTATTTTAGGTATCAAGCAACAGTACGCTCAGGTTTTGTATTTGTAACTAACAATTATCCTAGTCACAAATTTTCATCTCCTCTTAACTGATTTAATGTGCTATTCAATTAAACTATTTAGGAAGGAGATTAAAAAATACAGCCAATAAATGCATGCAAATAGAAGTTTATGTACTCTTTGAACTAGCAAGTTTATTATTTGCATCATGCTTTCCTGGGGAAGAACATCTGGAAAAATGCTTTCCACTTACTTTCAGATGTAAAACTCATGTTTTCTAACCCATGAATAAATGGTATATGCTCAATTTAACTCGGTCAGATCTAAGATGGTGGGAATGTAATGTTCTGTTTTCCCCGTGAAACCTCTGTAGTTATTTAGAATATTGGACTATGAATATACTAAACCCCAGGAATATTGTTGTGAAACACGTGCTGAAAGCATACATATCAAGCTTCTGGTTATTTCCTGCAGACCCCTGAAGTCAAACATTTCTTGTGGGGCTCTTACAGCACTGTTGGATCAGATTCTCAGTTGGCATAATCAAGTGTAAATCTCTTATTGGAAATGGAAATACATTTATTTGTATTTTCAGGGAATGATCATAGCTTTTGTGTGACTTTTCAAGTCACATTAGTGGACATTGAAGGGAACCATGCCATCATGTGCATGTTTCTCAAAATATACCTGAAACAGAGCAGCTGTCATAATTTTCTGCAAAAGCTGATCCTGCTTCATAAGAATTTTGATTGATTTGAATATTTTGTAGTACTTCCTGAACTTTTAATTATTATTAATTCGCTAGTGGCTATAATAATCTAGATAGGCTAGTTTTCAATAAGTGTTGAAAAAAAGTTGAAAATCAAATTTGGATTCTGAAATAATCTGTAATTTGAAGCATTCACCTCAAAATAAAAATATTTAAAGAAATCTGCATCCAAACAGGCTTTACACGGAAATAAAACTACTTTGTACTGACATTCTGAATGGGCCCTACAGCTTGACAGAGGGCATTTTTAAAATTAATTAAAAATAATGTATATGTGTGAGGTTATTTATCACATAAAGTTTATATGCAAAGAGAAAGTTATATTAAAAATGTAAGCAAATAATTTATACAGGCATATGAAAATGAAATGAGTGGGCAAGGCTGGATTCTTATAAATAAAATAGTTTAGCTATTTGGCATATAGTCATAATGAAATATCTGGATCAAAGCATCAGCAACCACCTGTGGTTGATTTATAGTACACAAGTAGCTATCTCCTTTTCTTTCTGTTTCCAGCAGGTGATATTTAGATCTCACCTATACTATTATTTTTGAAGTGATGGCCAAGAAGAACAGAATTATGAACTAGAATTATGAATAACATAGGACAGAAATGCCTTTTG
>VYZP01047998.1:12908-25874 GCA_013400635.1 Hypocryptadius cinnamomeus | reverse complement strand
TCCCATAATTCTCAAGCTGGGCTTTTGTGGTTTTTAAAAGAATGCTGTTGAATCTGCACTTGGAACAGGGTAGCTGAATCTTATTTATAGCTCTGTTCTGTCTGGTGCACTTCCTCTCACTTCCCTACAGAATGATATGAATGAAAATGACACTATTGACTGTGTGGGTAACAATAAAAGAGCTTAGAGAAATATGATTTTTATGGATTCAAGACTAAGAGAATCAAACTCCTAAGTTATGATCTTTGAGAATAGGGGAAGGATCAGGCTGTGCTGGTTGGAGAGGCCCCCCTGGTGGGTCCCCTTCCTTGTAAAGGTGCCAGGTCTGCCCTTTCTCTCAGACCTTCTAAACCTGACTGGAATTGGCTGTAATGAAGGTCTAAGTGACGAAAAGAAAAGCAGAGTGTAAAAGATGCTAATCAGTCTTTGTTCTTTTCAGGCATCACATACAGGACCTGGAGTAAAGATTTTGTATGGAGAGAGATAGATTTTAATTAAGCATCTTAATAGAGAAATCCTTCTTGTTTTTTTCAGAATAAATTAAGGAAGTAACTTTGATGCAATATCATTTTCATCTAATCAGTAACATTCTGAAATTACCATGTTGTTTTCCATTAGAAATACCATCATCCAGCAAATCAGATAAAATTATTTAACATAGCTATATTGCAACCTCAGCTAACATTAGCTTGGGCATGTGTATACACAAAGCAGCAGACAGCAAGTGAATTGACAAATGTTTATAGGGAGAAAAGAGCAGACTGTATCAACAATTTTATATACTCCTTTGAAAAAGATGCCTGTATTCAATCTCGATTCACTAATAATCAAATAAAGGCTTATCAGGGTTTTGCCATTTGCACATAGTGAATACTGATTATTGACACCAATAAAAGGCAAATGTCCTTAGCCCTTACTTGTATGCACAAATTATTAATATCTCCATTAAAAATTTCAACTTTATATTTGGCATGAATTCAGAGGTTTTTGTTTGATGTAAACCAATATGTTTAACATAGAGCTTTTATACCAGAGTGCATCCCATTTTTTAAACACACAAAATAACGTGCATGAAGAAAAATCAGCTTGCAAACCTGGGACAACAGTTACCAGTCTGGAAAAGGGATGGAGTTGCTGCTGCATGACTGTGTTGTCGATAAATGTGTGTGGTGGTTCTGGCAGTTTTACACAGCTACAGTTCCTGTGGGCAAATTTGCAACTCATTCCCAACAGCCAGAGGCAGGCCACAGTCAGCCTTGCATGTCCAAGCACTATTAATTGTTATTAATATTTATTTTCTATTACAGTAATGCCTTGAGGTGAAGTCAAGTGTGTGCTGTATTTGCCCAAAGTGAGAGCTTGACAAAGTGAGCAGGAGTGGGAAGCTGGGACACCTGGTGATAAGGGACTCACTCAAGACTACAGAGAACATTTCTGTGAGCTGGAAACAGAACACTGCTCACCCAGACAGACTTCTCTTGACCCACAATACACACTTCTCTTTCTAGTGGAAGTTCTTCCAAGGAGAAGACATTCTCAACAGAGTTGTAGGGAGTGTTATCTCTTGATCCTGTAATTCAGTCACATGAGGATATGACTTAGTAGAAAGGAAGGAAGGCAGCACTAATCACATGTTCTATTTTTTCACCTACCATAGAAGCCTAACTAAGGGGTTTGGGTGTATGAATATGTATTACAAGAACCAGGCAAATGTCCCTCTCAGAACAGACTTTCATGATAGCTTGTCACATTGATTTCTTTAGTTTGGCTAGATTTCTACCAGTTTGAGCAATAAGAAAACCTAAAACTGCCAATAATTTTTGAGATGACTTGAAATCCTGTGTAATGGATTCCATCAAAAAAAAAGAGTTGCTTTTATTGCCATCATAGCTGTAATGCAATTTCATGTGGTGTCCTTACACATACTATAATTTCTCATATAGAGCTGTCAGCAATAACCTTTTGTGGCAGCAGAGAGGAAAAAAATCCCCAAAATACATACTTGTCTAACATATATTTGTAGACCTTAAATCCTGGCTAACCATATACAGCTTGTTTCTCTGATCTTTCCTGCAGTGGAGGAGCATTGTGCCTTTTGTAGAGCAGAAGCTGGCAGGGCTTGTACAAGTGGGATCTTGGAGGAAAGCCACAGCCCAGCCTTAGTTCTGCTTACCCGGTGCATGAAAGGACTTGGCACCCTCTGGACTCCTATGTATGCACAAGAACTTAAAATATTTTGTGGTTTTGTCACTTAGTTTTCCTTCTTTAATTCTGAACACAAATAACAGTTTAATCTAATGAGAAGACACAGGAAAAAAAAATCTTAGAAAGTTGGTCAAGAATAGGGGAAGGCTGCAGGACCTATGAGCCTCAAACACCCAGCAGCCTGTTTCACTCCCTGCTGCCTCTCCTCCTGCCACAGACCAATTTATATTTTGTGCCTCAACAGGACATGTTCCAGTGCTGGCAGAAGCTTTTAATGATCCTGAGCCTCACATGCTGCTCTGGAAACAAGTTCTGAAGAATACAGAAGATTTTGCAACATATTATTCCTATAAACAAAAATGTATTTCTCACCAGGAATTCATGTTCAGATACTCTTCCACATTTTAGCATTGTGTGTTTTTTCCTCATCTGGAGATACATTGTCCCTTATTCACATTCTTCGTTTTTTCAGATATCTCTTTGCCTTCTGATGAGCTCTGGTAAACTGCAATATTGTTAGTGGGATTTTAGAGGATTGATTACTGTTAAGATTCTTCCCAGCTTCCTTCTACTTATGCAGTTGTAATGAGTCCTTTCCAACATGTAATAAATACATTATCTGAGCACTTACTATCAATATAAGTTGCTAAGAAGTTGATAATATAACTGATTATCAATATAAGTTGATAACTAGCTTAGTTTATGAGAAAACTTCTCCTCGAGCAATTAACAGCCTAACACAACAAATTGGTCCATCCCTTTTTCTGGAACATCTGTGTTCAACCACCTTGGAACCACCGAAAACCAGGATAATTCTGATTGGAAGAGATCTCTAGATGCATTTAGTTTAACCCCAAAACACGACCAACTCTGACCAGACTGGTTAAGGTTATCCTGCAAGACACCAAGGGAGCACAACCCAATCCATGACTAATGGAAAGGCCAGACCTGGGGCTGTGAGATGAGCTTAGATGAAGCTCTGTAGCCTGAGGCAGACAGAGCTCAGTATGGGTAACAATCTCACAGTCTTTTTCATGATGTGTCAGTGGAATTAGCCATTTAGGTTGTCAAATTTTATTTAAGATTTTAACTAAGGCAAGATCAGCTACGGAGAGACTCACTGAGCAGAACTGAGGCTCAGTTCACTTCATCCTTGTCTGATACCACACAGGTCACCTACACAGTGCTGTCCTGTTAAGATGCCTTGCTGAGTTTTTAAAGCTCATGTGTCTTCCTGAGTCTCTGTCCTCCTCACCTGCAAGTTCAGCCCATTTTTATTCTCTCTGCCTTGGCTCCAGCACTCCCTAAAGCTGTTTAGGGTGTTTTATGCTTCCCTTTTATGAATACTGTACTCAAGCAGTGTATGGCTAGCAGGCACACAGCCTTTGCAGATGATAATGTTCTTTATTTTCTCAATGTGGTTCATTTAAAGGCACTTAAAGAAAACATTTTCCTGCAGATTGCTAGTGAAAGGAGATTGCTTTGGGTAGTTTCTTTATATTCAGTTTACCTCGACTTTTACATGAAGTGGAAATGTACATTGTTAATACAGGGAAATGGTCAAAAGGAGAAATTATAACTGCTTGCATATGCTTTTTTAAAATGTGTTTCTGCTCTGAAAAATAATAATGTGAATTTGACCTGGCCTCACTTAGCTCTTCCTCTCCATGAGAGTGAGGTCTGCTGACATTAGTGGAATGGTTACTGTTGTCAGAATGGTCTTCCTGGCCACTCTTGGAGAGACTGAATTACATTTGAGATTTTATGCATCATCAGTAATTTTTTTTTCCCTGTAAATTGCAATTGCAGGAATACCTCAAGCACTCCTGTGCCTTCAGGATATGGTTGACAGCACTGCATGAGTGTAAGTGAGATCCTGATAAGCAAATGAAATTACATGGATGCACAATTTGACCAAAAAAAAAGAGCTAAGAGAGTTTTGCTGAGGAGACAGGTGGAACAATGCTTTGGTGGATGTGGATTGAGGGTGCTTTGGCAGCTGCTCCAGCTAAGAATGTCACACAAATTCTTCTATGTCTGGATGTGTGCTGCACCTATGTACATCTCTGAATATTTTCTGAACCCCTGAAGAATCCTAGGACATGTGCGTTTGGTCACATTTCTTATTTAATGTTTAAAATTTTGGCATGAGCTTGAACGCACAAATTTTGGTTTAGGAAGATCAGATTTGTCTTTTCAAAAATCAGAGGTTATTAGAAGGACTCCCTTTTCCCCTTGAAAATTGCCACCAGTTACCCCACAATGTCTCTTGGCTTGGAAACATTAATTAGTGTTTTGCTTTGTATGTGCAAAGCTGATATCCTTTGCCTCTCTGGAGGAAGAGAGACCAATGACCACTTCAGAACCAATCCATTTCCAATTTGCTCTCTATTTCTACCACTGAAGCTCCTACCTTGCATGTAAAGCAAACCAGCTGTGACTAGATTTCACAGCAGAAAGATGCAGACTAAGTGATTGTCAGAAGATTGTGTGCATTCCAATTTGCATAGGCTTCTCCTCCTTTCCACCCTCCTTCGCTTGACTGAAGAAATTAAAATGTGTGAGTTTAGAAGCAGCATATAACATATATTCCTATTTTCAGTGATTCAGAAATACACAATCAACCCCCTAGATTTTATTCAAAAATAACATGCAGTTAAGGGGATTTTATCGCACAAGAAATAGTAACAATAAATATGATCTGTGCTTAGATGGTACACAGTTGTTTTTTACCTGAAGTGATAATGACAGCTTAGTAAATGGGTAGTACTAGAGTGTGGTGTGTCAGACAGTACATAGCAGGATTTATTAATGCTAATATTTGTTAAGAAAACACACTGTTAGCCCTTCTCTACATATAGATTCAAACCTTTCTATTGATATCCTACAGTAGAAATAAACCTGTTTGAAAGAATTTCCTTCTGTGGCACAGCACGCCTTAAAATTTGAACAAAAGTCAGCGTGATAAAAAAATTGATCAGTTCAGTGAACACATTTCTTTGCCTTAAACTGAAATGTGCATTCTAGAAGAGCATGGCTTGTGAATTGGAGATCCATGAAAGGAACAGACCTGCTAAAAGAATAACATTTTGACCAAACAAGCTTATTTGCTTAACAGCTTTCCACTGCAATTAACATATGCAGCAAATGTGTCTATTTAATGTGACAGTCTGCTCAAATAACCCTCTTTCAAGAGTGGGATTATATAATTTGGAAATAGCAGAGTTACATTGAGATTAAAATTATTGAATATCTTGCTTATCAAAGATGCCAGCAGCACTGTCTCCTCCTTTCCTCTGTACCTCATGCTGACTAGTAAATGATCTGCTTGAGCTCTGGTGTCCTTAAATTAATGAACTGTCTGACAGCAGCATTCAGCACAGTACTGCTATTTGGAACAAAGAAAGAGAAACTGAGAGAAACCCTGGGGAAGACAATCTGTGCAGCAGCAGTTCTGGAGGTATTTGGCCTTACCATGCTTCGTGGGATGGCAGGGGCACTGGTCCTACAAGACTGAAACTGTGAGGATGCAAATGGCAAGGCATGAAAAAATGAAGTGACAAGATGTATGGACAGGGATCAGCTGGTCCCTGGGGCTTGGCTGATCAGTGCTTAGCCCTTGATCAGTGCCTCCACTGACACCATTTGCTCCTGGGACACGCACTGGGGATCTTCTGACCAGAGCAGTGGCTTGGGCTGAGAACAGGGACACAGCATGGCCTGCTGCCCACTGCACAAAATGCCACGTGGGACATCCTGAGTGCGGCTGGCAGTCACAGCAGCTGCCCCCAGGTCAGCCTCAGGAGGCTATAGTCATATTAAGGAATCCCTCATGACATCATAAAGGACTTGATATTTCACTAATGTTATTTCAGCAGAGTGAAGCTCTGGCATTTTATAGTCTTTGCTTTCCCACAGTATCTGTCTCATTACATGGGGGTTCTAATGACAGTCTGGAAACTCCTTGAGTTGTCCCTAACCCTGGAAAACATCCTGGTGTTCCTAAAAGAGTATAATGAGGCTCTAACTCTGAGACATTGTGTTTTCAAAAGTGTAGGGGGCTGTTTCCCTTCTTGTCAGAAGACTTGACTGTCACTGTATCTCATTTGGACCATCACCCATTTCAGCTGGAAGATGCAAACTCTTTTAGTGTGGTCATTGCACTATGGAACATGCAGATGGCTGTCTGGGCAACATGGAAAAAGCTTTTTCTTACAGCCAGAGGATAAAGACAGCAACCACAGAATTCATTTTTCAGCCCCACTGTCCATCCCCACATTTTAAAAAAGTCAGAATTACCAACTTGTGTTGCCCAGAGAATGCCAGGTCACCTCTAAGGCAGTAGTGTTGTCTTTTCTACATGCTAAACTTGCAGACTCTTCAGGCTGCAGCACCCGAATTTCCCTCAGGTGTACTGAATATTTCAGGTGATGATTGACCGCTCTCCCTGATATTTGTATGATTATTAGTCTCTTCTCTGTGTGCTATTCAGAGGACAGCACTGCTCATAAAAAGCAGATAGGAGCAAGCTGGGCTGCTGCCCCTGGTGAGTAGGAGAGAGGATGGGCTGATTGATGACCCTTGGCTGTTTTCTGATGTTGCAGTTGTTTTTTATGATGTCATTAGGAGGCTATAGTCATATTAAGGAATCCCTCATGACATCATAAAGGACTTGATATTTCACTAATGTTATTTCAGCAGAGTGAAGCTCTGGCATTTTATAGTCTTTGCTTTCCCCATAGAATTAGGAGTTGTCTAACTACAACCTAGAAGAAATGCAAAACTAGTCAAATGTCGACTTCAAAAGTTATGGTTAAAGAATGCTAATACATTTGGCTCTTTTAGAGCACATAGCACCTTTAGGTGGAGGACATGATGTGTTTATAAAAGATGCCATCCGTGAATCATATCCTCACACAAAGGAAGTATCACACTTTTTTTTTGGTGCACGGAAACAAAGAATTCTTTTTCCTAAACTCTGACAAACATACCACAGGACAGCACCATGGCACCCTTTTAGCATAGGAGCACTGAGCTGTGATGTAATGGTGCAATCAGGGCAACAGTGACAGTGGAGCCCAAAGCTATAATTTCCTAACTTAAGAGGGAAATCTAATCTGTACTGAGAAGAGACACTGATTCGATGGGTTTGGTGTAGGTGAAAAAATCAGAAGGAGTGCTGTTGCCAGCTGTACCACCCACCATAAGGGGTGTGTGAGGATCAAGGTTGGTCAGCCTCACTGACACCTCCCTGTGCAAGCTCAGTGTCCTCCTTGCAGCAACACAAACATTTCACCAGGTGAAAGTGCTGTTAGTTAAGGATAGGGACTGCATATCCAAGGGAGAAATCAAATTACAGTTTGCTTTACTGGAGTATTAAGGGGTTCTTTGGCAAGTCTTTATGCTGGTTCCTCCTGCCTTCCTGCCCTAATGCACTCAGTAGTATAAAAATATTCTTCATGGTTCCATAACCTTTCCTTTTTTCCTTTTTTTCTCTGAGGAATTACACCTCTGGTTTTACCTTCCTTTTCTTTGTTCTCTGAGAGTTCCCAACGCAAAGGAACTTACTTTTAATCTACACTCCTATAATTTTTGCACCCTTCTCTCTGGTTGCTCCCAATTTATATAGTAAACGGCAATGATATTAATTGTATCATTTTAAGATATTTCATTACTTCTTATCTGTGATTTTGGAATGGTGCTGGAAAGCCAGCCAAGTAGCAGAGCACCTAAAGCCCTACTGAATGGCAATAGGAATTGAACCATTACCTTACACAGATGCTTCCAAAAATCCTTGCTGTTGACTGCAAAATTCCACTTAAAGCTGTTTTAAGAGCTGTTGAAAATTTTACCCATAATGACAGGCAGAAAACTCCAGAATCTAAAAGATTGCCATATGCGTGTTAATCTGAAATGAACACTGTTTTATTTCACATAGAGAAGTACACAAAATTAAAAAGCCCCTCTGAGAACTCAGCTGGACCTATGGGAGATCCTTTTTGGCCTGAATCCATCTGCATTCTGAAAAATCAGTAAATTAGAATGAAGGGGGTTTTTTACCCCAGAGATGCTACTGCAAGTACGAGTATATAACACCTCAAAGTTATTTTACAACCCCCAAAGCAGCTAATTGAAGTGTTTCATATGAGGCACAATGCCAGTACCTCTGCATACTGTTCTTAGATCTGGAGAGGGGAGGAGAGGCAAGAGAAGAGCAGGAATTTCAGCAGCACACTGGTAGCTCAAGGTATCCAAAATCTTGCTGAGGAGACTGTCCCTCCCCAGTCCTCGTGGTCCTAAGCCATGTCCTTCTACCTCTCTGAAAGTGCCCTGCTCATCACTGCTGCTGAGCTGTGGACCCTTGACAACCATAACTCTCAAAGCATCAGGCTTTTATTCTTGCCAAGGGTACAAAAATGTGTGTCCAAGAGCCTCCCATCTCCACTGTTCAGCCTGCCAGCTGATGGAAGAGTCACTGACAATTCTGCAAGCCAGAGTCTGTCCCTTGCTCTTCCCTGCACTGACACAAAAGTCAGTGTTGCATCAGGAGGGAAAGGGCTCCAGGGATCAGCAGACACCTGGCACTGGGTTCCCATGGTGTTCTCCTGCGGTCAGGGGTGAGCTCTGCCTGTAAGAAGACTCTGTGCTGTAGGCATTTGCTGTTTGTGCTCAGCCAGCCCCTGCCATGTGATTTCACAGGCAGCTGGCAGTGATCCTGCAGGTAGCTTAGGACTCCAGACAGCTGAGGACACAACCCTCTGAGGAAAAAACAGTTTTACTTTAGTGTACCAACAGTGGCATGCACAGTGAAGATGAATACAAAAGAGAGTCCTCAGAGGAAGTCCTGGCACTTGGCATTGGTGGCTTTGTGTTCCCTTTTTCTATGCATCACCAATTAAATGTCTGTTTGACAGGCTGCACCACCCTGGACATGTCTGGAGATGCCCCAAAGGAGGAGGTGGGAAAGGGGGAGAGTTGCCTGAAGCCTGGGATAGTTATCTGTTTGCTTTGAACAGAGCAACCAACCTACCTCTGGGGTTTTGCTTTCACACAAGTTCATCCAGTTCACCTACTTACACTGCTCGTTATTAATAGAATTGTTAGCAGGTTCACTCCACAGCTGGTAGGGAAGGTGTGCACATGGGTGGCACCTGAAGACAGAAAGTATCTGATTATATCTAATACTCTTTGGCTCATCTTCCCAGGTGTTCTGTTTTACAGATAATAAACCAGACAACTTCACAGAGGGAGGTGCAGGCACACCCTAGCTGTGGGCTCCAGCTGTATTCCAGCATCAGCTCACAAGGGGGGTACCTGTGCTGGTGAGGAGTTAGGACTATGCCTGCACACACAAGGGAATACAGATGTGGATGCCATGAGTGTGCAAATGTCACACGAGAACAGACTTGTCACTGACCAGTAGGTCTCCAGAGGCACCTGTGCTCCCAGCCACTCACTGACACTGAGACTCCATTGTCTGTGGACACATCTTCGCCCTTGTGCACCTTTTCATTTCTCATTTGTGGCCATTTACACATAAGCCAGTCATGGCATGATACACCTTCCACAGGTGCAATGCAGCAAGCTGTGTTTGCAGCGTGGGCTGTGCCTGCTCGGGGTACAACAGCTGCACAGATGTGACTGTCCTGTGCCAGAACTCAGCTCTGATGTGTGCACAGCAGGAATGGATCATGCACACTGCTCCTGATGAGAGTTGCTCTGTGTCTTAGTACAAACGAGAAGGAGGTCTGTCATGGACCTGAGGCTCTGCTCTGCCATACATTCTGTGCTCTTCCTCTGGCTGTGAGGCCGAGTACTGATACTGAGAGGTCAGGCGCAACATTTTCAGATAGAGGAAGTTGAAGAACAGAGAGGAAACAGAGGAAAGAAAGTCTCCCAAAACAATCACAGTTCCCCACCTCTCCCAGTGTTATGTAGAATGGTACATGCAACCTGCTACACTACATCTGAGCATGGAAGGGTGAGCAGTTCATTGGTGCTGAACGCTCCATCCTGCCCTCACATACAGATAGCGATCTTGATTTAACTTTTCAGCCATGGATGCCTTTGAACTCAGACCTAGCAGAGAGGGATGAATCTTTTCCATCTGATTAATATCCAGAGCTTCTGCTATTTACTCAAGCCTCTTGGGTGGAGACATTGGGCTGGAGAGCTTGTGGGAACAACTCCCTTCAAGTTCTAGCTGCAATTTGAAAGCTGTGGTGTAGGAAGAAAAACAGGGTAACCAGCCTGTCTTCAAAGTGAGCCTTTCTTCTCCCCAGAGCAAATGGAGCTCTGACCCCATTTAACACCAGCTCACACAGTTGGTACATGCAGGGTTTCAGGCTCAGAGAACTTCTCTGCCTGAGTGGAGCAGGTACATGTGTTGAATAAGTTCTTTCTTCAGTATCATTATAGTAAGGGTGGCAAGTAATTTTTTTTCTTTTGCATCTGGGCTGCAAAATTTTTATGTCAGCCAACATTTCTTGCAATGCTAGCTTTAGGAGGAATACATGCTGCATGCATTGAGTTACCCTTCAACAAGTTAATACTTTCACATCTACCTCAGGGTGAGCTGGAGACCTCTGGCCAGAGCAGCACTGCTTTACCTTGTCAAGATGGGTTCATTAGAACTTTCATCACAAATCCAGTGCATGAAATAAGGTTGGCTTCCAGCCTGGTGACTTGTCTCAGTCACCTATGCTTTTAGTGTGTGTTCAGGATAAGCAAGAACGTCTTACTCAGTGGTAATCATGTCATCTTGGATTTTTAAAGCTCACCTTTATTCCTGGCAAACCAACACATAATTAGTTTGATAATATTAAATGCACTGGATATTTATGTTATCAGCTATTAATGTACGTTGCTGATATGTGATTCTATTTGACTTGAACAAAGCACCTTTTATATTCTAGATGAAACAGGCACTACTTTGCTTAACTACTGGGCAGATGTAGCCTGATAGTAATTCACCTGCCCTGGAAAATGTTGCAGTAGTGGACCAGTTTCTTGGGTTATGTCTCTGTGCAGGTCATGAAGATTCCAGCTGTTGGAATATCATCCTTACACATCTTTGAAAATAAGTTTAAAAGGTATTGTGGAGCTCTTCAGACTAACTATTGGGTAGTTTTTAGAACTATGATTGGAATATGCATGATCGGGAAAAAAAAGAAGGGAACACACAGATTAATGCCCCTCTCATGTGTACCACTCAGAGGAGATGCAGCACAGTGGCTGTTTTCTAAATATTCACAGGCAATTGACTCAGTGGAGCTGTGCCTCAGGGCTGCCGACCACTCCATGAACAGTGGTTCAGGTGTTCTTCTTGCACAAAGTCCCGTTTCCAAGGAATTTTTAATGCACCTGAACTTAACAAATAGGAGCAATCTGCAAAAGGCAGGAGCTTGAACAAATAAACTTTACAGTGACACAGATATTAAAACATTTATAATATTATGCTCCTCTTTCTATTTATGAAACCTCAATATATTTATATTTTATTTAGAAATTATTAATCCCAAATTGGACTCAGATGCTTCACCTCCTGTTTGAATTATGAGCAAGAAAAAATAGCAGAGCAAAAATACCCCTGGAGTGAAGGCTGTACATCTTTAATCTAATTAATTTATGAGCATTTCCAGGGACTCCCTACTACAGCACCTGAATGCCTGGAAATCCTGCATTTTAAGAGCTTTCCATTTCACTTTTTAAAATTCCTGCTACAGGGTTGAACACAACACTGTAGTGTTCAACAGATAGAAAAGCGGCATTAATGTCTTAGTGCTTATTATGTCAACTACAATTGAATCAATTTCTCTTGAATTGTTTGTTGGTTATGCCTATCTTGTTCTAGTAAGATGCTCAATGATAGCAGGGTAAGAGGTCCCTGTTTGTGGCTTCTCCTGTTCGGTGTGAGGCCTCACCTCTGCTTTGTTCTCTGAAACACCAGTAACCAAAACACTGATGTGCTTTCTTCAAAGCATGTATCACAGGGGCTGAGGTTCTTTTGAGTCAGTTTTCGTAGCCTTTCAGGAAGCAGTGGTAGATGTGGTATCATGTGACATGTCAGGGGTATCCAGACCTAGTGCCTTTCAAACCTGAATCATGCTCCCGTTTCCCTCTTTGGCAGGTGTGAAAGAAATGAAAAACTCCTGAATTAGCATTCCCCGTTTGTCAGTGCCATGCTCCCTGACAGAATCAGACTCGTATTGGCTCTTTCTCCCACCCTGTTAATTAATTTTGCTGTGCTGAGCAAGCGGGCTCCAGCAGGCTGGCTGCTGCGGACTGATCTCCTCATCTGCCTTTGATGTGTCTCCTGGGAGGGGGAGGGTGCACTGGAGAAACTCATAACAGAGACCTGCTATTGCTTATTTCCATGCTGCCTTCGGCAGAGCCCTTCTCTGTCCTCTACTCTTACATGGCTTCTCTTTTAACAGCAGCTCTATTATCATAACACAGCAGAGGTTTCTAAGGCCTGGGAGCTGTGGGGGCCTGGGCCCACATGCACTGTGGGGTTGGTGCACATGGACCCTGTCCACCCATGGCCAAGTGAGGATGTTGAAAACTGCAGGCTCTCGGGGTGCCCAGCACCTTTGAATCCACAGGCTGCAGCTCTCCAAGGCCACAGCTGAGCGCTGGTGCCACATGGCAGCTGCTCCAGTGCCAGCCAGCCCACCCCAGGAGGCTCAGCTCCCCTTCCTTCCTTCCTTCCTTCCTTCCTTCCTTCCTTCCTTCCTTCCTTCCTTCCTTCCTTCCTTCCTT
>VYZP01047998.1:1213-12471 GCA_013400635.1 Hypocryptadius cinnamomeus | reverse complement strand
TGTATCACTTGGTGAGAAATTTAGGTTTTGGGATTTTTAGTATGTTGTGGATGGGAGCAAGATGGAGGGCACAGGGTGTTGTTCTGGGTTTCTTCTTCATGCTTCTTCTTCTTCCTTCTTCATGGGTTTGGGTGGCATTTTTGTAATTGGGCAGAAAAGTCTGCATTGGGGCTCTTTGGGATCAGTTATTGGGTTAAAAGGGAAAATAATCTAGGTGTCAGTTCTTAATTGGATAGTTTAGTCTTAAAAGACCTTGTAACAAGAGATTGTTGGCCATTTTGTGCCTTCTAATGAAAAGCTGCCTAGCTCACAGTAGTGAGACTGTTTTAGTGATGAGAAATAATGAACACCTGAGTCCAAACATGAACTACTGTCTCAAGTGCCTTCACTCCAGACCCAGAGAAACCCACAACTGGGACCCCCACAGGTGCCCATCAAAGCCACTCCATCACTCCCCTCCTCAGCTGGGTAGGGGAGACACAATATAATGCAGAGGACAAGGAGAGATTGCTCAGCAATTACTTTCATAGGTAAAACAGATTCAACTTGGGTCATTGCGTTTCATTTACTACCAATCAAATCAGAGTAGAATAATGAGAAATAAACCCAAATCTTAATGTCTCACCGTTGTCTTGGTCATGTATTGGCCTCTTCTGAAATGAATGCTTCTGTTCGTGCTAAAACAATACTGAGTATTAACGGGATTTAGGTCTTTCCCTGCCTGTTTAGTTTGCAGGAAGCTGCAAAGCTGCTCAGATGGCCATACAAAAAGCCTAGAAGTACAACTTGGTTTTGTTGTTTGGTTTTTTTGGGGTTTTTTCCTTAAATTGTCTGAGAAAGCACATTTTTAAAAGTTGGATTCTGTACTACATTGAGGTGAAAGCTCTCAGGGAAAGATTTGACTGCTTAATTACTGTTCCCACTTTCTACCATCAGACTAGTCCTGTGTGAGTTGCTGGTACTTGGGCTGCAAGCATGCTGTCCTTTAGTTCAGTTTAGGACCTCCCTGATTAAGCTTAGTTATTGTCCAGTCCTCATTTTAAAATGAAAGAGAACTCAGAATATTCTGTGATTCTGTGAGAATATTATTTGCACATCACATACAACATTGTGCACAGCTTGAGTAGTAGGGAGAGGAAAGAAAGGGCAACAAACTCTGCCTGGTTCAGACTGCTTGAGTCATGAGCATTCATCATCTAAATGAAAATATATGGAGTTTTATAGGAACTCCACCCACCAAACTGAAATAACTGTTATAGTCTTTGCCAATAAAATGCCCAATTAAATGGATAAAAAAATGAAGCCTCATAGATTGTATGAAGCAACTGTTTTAAATCCTGAGTTTGGTGGTCAGAAACAAGAGGTTTCCAGCAGCAAAACACAGTTCCAGGTCTTGTGATCAAAAATCTTTTAGCAAACACGGAGTGTGGAGAGTGTGGCATTGATTGCCATTGCCTCACACATCCATGTCTTCATGATCACCTTGTGGGCACTCTAGCACAGGTTTTCCTGGGGCTTGCATTGTTTTATACTACTCTAGTAATCCACTCCTCCTAACTCTGCTTGCTTTCTATGTCAGTTCTCTTGTATTAAAACACCTAAAAATCCTTCACTGCTGGTTTTAATTACAAGTGTGTTAGCTGCTTCTCTACATGTAATTACTAAAATGAATGGAGAAAGCAGAGATGAGAGAGTGTAAATGCTCTTCACACAGAAATGCAATTAGACCTGCAGGCATCTTTCCAACTACTCCATATGTTATGTAAAGTTTGGTGTATGTATATGTGAATTAATGAGAGTATTTATGTTTTCCCTTCTCACTTTCACAATGGATTAATTTCAGACATATTTTATAAGGTATTTCTGATTATTAGGTAGACAGATGAGTATCTCCTCCAGGTACTGTCATATCCACCTCAAAAACCAAAGAAAAGAGAGTACATGATTGTTGTAGTGCATGTGCACTGTAAGCAAACACCTGATGTGTGTTCACTGCCTTGCTGACCTTCTGAAGTCAGTCTAAGTGCAGGGAGCCTCTGCAACAGCCTCCTGGAAGGGGTGGCATAAGGAAAATACCTGCATCATTTTGCTGAGGACTTGCCTTCACCATGAAAATAAGTCAAGTCTGCGCCTGAGTTTCTTCTCGCAGTTGATCTCACTGAAATAAAAGCTGCATTTAGCCCTGAGACTGCCTGTGAGCTGTTGTTGGCTCTTTCTAGCCCTTTTGGAATGTGTGATAGGATTCAGAGGAAAACCCCAGGCTGAAGTGGCAGGGGAGTAGGTCCAGCCTGCATGAGTGTGGCAGACTGTGCTTAGTCAAGCTTTGTCCCATGTCCAAGCTGAAGAGGTTCTGCCTAGGGAGAGCATTTAACAAGGGATGGGTTTGTGGCTTGGTTCATTTATATGGCTCTTGTAGGGTCTGCTGCTTGCCCCAGGCCCTGCAGAGGAGCACTGTGAGGTGGTTGCTCCCTCCCCTGGTTTTGTGAGGATTTTGGCATCCATCAGTCACTGCTCAGCTTGTGGCAGACCAGACAGAAGCGTGGGCTTGCTGTGAGGAGTTTCTGCCCTGGCTGTTACTGATGGAAAAGTCACAAGAAATAAGTCTCAGAATGCTCTCATTCATTCCTCAAAGGCAGCAGCTGCAGTAGCAACCTGGTCTGAATACAAGGGTGAATTGTAGAATTAACTAAGCAAAAAATAATTCTGGGTTTTAGGATTTTTTTTTGAGATTTTTCACCAAAAAATAGAAAGTTGAGTAAATGCTGCTGGGAAAAAAAGTTACAGATCTCTGTTAAAAAAAAAAAAAAAAAAGTTTCCTTTGATGTATTTGACTTACAAAGCTTTTGCAGTCCTTTAGTGAGTATGTTTTTACAGGAAAAAACATCTTTAGTCCATGTTCAATACTTGCAGAAAGTGAAGCTAAAATGCCTTTTCAGGAAGCATTTGGACCTGAAATCCTTTGATGTCTAGTAACTTACAGAGAATTGGGATCAGGAATAGTGACATATGACTCATATAAAGCAAATGGAGCTTTACTTGTGGACCAGAGAGTAAATATAATCCACAGAGGGTGTTGGAGCATCATTAGAAACACGGAACAACTTGTAGATAGATCTGCCTAAATCCTACACAGATGAAAAGTGCATTCATCAGATATGTTATTGTTCTGAGTAATTTTAATTTGGTTTTGGACAAACAATAACAGTCCTTTTACTGAGTTGATTCAAATATCCTTACACAGTCAGGGCTGAAATAAATGCAAGATATAGTTACATTTTGGGGACAAGAAAATCACAGATCATTTTTATCATTCAAGATAGAGCCCAAAATCTGACATCAGTGAAGTCAGTACCAAATTTCTTTTTGCTATGCCACTCTTAGAAGGAGGTTCTTAAATAGAAAAGAGATTTGATTGTGCACAGAGGGAGTGGTATCATACTTACTAAAATCCAGACTGTTATGTAGTAACATCCTTTTTGAAGAGTAGAATATTTGAAGAATATTCCATTTGAGTGGAAATCACTCAAATTAAAACTGACTTAATTTTTAAAAACACACTGTAAGATACATGATAATATATTAAAAAATGGGGAAAATATACTTCATAAAATACAAAAAATTGCTACCATAAAGCAAGTAAAAATTTTCAGCACAATGTGCTGTTCGTGCTGCCTCTGTTTTCCATGCTAAAAATCTTTGTTTCTCATTTCCAACCACATTTTTGGTTTATGTCATGACTCCTCAGGAGTGTCGAGAGGAAGTTTTTATGCAAGACAGTGGTTTCTGAGATTTATATGACAAGCCTGGGTAAAATTCAAATTACTCTGATTTAATCCATTTGGAGCTGCTGCACTAAATCACTGTAGCTGTTGCTGACATTCCAGCCCACAGAAACCTGGAAGCTGATGATATAAGTTTATCTGGGTATCTACAGGTGAAAACTCAGGCAGCCTTGAATTGCAGTAAGAGATGTTTGCCTCCCTTCAGAATATATTTGGGGAATGAGCAGGGGCTGCTTCTTTGAGCACTCTGGGAGAAGTCTTACTGTGCTTTTCCTCTTGAAATAAATTGTCCTCAAGGTCATGCTATCTTTCAGAATATACAGTAGGAACTTTCCCTTTCCCTTTCCCTTTTCTTTCTTTTTTTTTTTTTTTCCCCACTAAGGCCACAACCTTATTTATTCAAGAAATACACATCAGGGAGCCAAATATTCATAAATTACCTCCTGCTGCAGTGAGCATCCTCTTGACAAGCCTGTAGCTGGCCTCAGCCTCCTGATGGGAGGTTCCAGTTGGGAACCTGGAATTCCTGAGGTCACCCTTTCTGTGCTCTCTCCTGTCTGAGGGAAACTCCGACTTTCTAGGCCAGGACTTGGCTTACAGGTAAAAGCAAATAGAAAATGAAGTAGTCTTTAGGCAGCTGTAGAAATCCTTTTGACATGGCTTTGAGTAAATGAGCAACAGCAGCATCAGCCTCTTACCATTCTGATGCAAATTTCGCATCTGCTGTTATTTATAAATAAACTTTGAGGTCTCAGCCGTTCCACTTTAAGCTGATTGTGTTACAGAACAATTGCAAGATCAACAATGTCTAGAATTGCAATTAAGTGTGTGAATTTTGAGAAACAGTTCATGGAAGCTACTTGCCCTGTGGGCAAAGACACAACTGTGGATCCTGAGTTGTCAGGCTGGCACCTGATGCACCTTCCAGCATCCATTACAAGGACTTAAAAATTTATATAAAGAAACAGAGGGAAAAAACTGTGTTTCATTCACATCAACTGCCAAGTGATACTTTGAGCAAGCAGGGTTTAGATCCCATTTCTCTCTGGGTTATCCTCTGAGGTGATGCTGTATGGATGTTGTGAATAGGAAATAGAAGTTTCTGGGGGCTCTGTGTAAGTCACCAGATACAGACTCAGGAACTTGACTTGCAGCATTTACCTGCCACACAGGATTATGTACAGAAAGCTTTTGGCTGGAAGAAGTATGGTGAAATGTTAAGGTTTAGTTCTGTTCTTGAGTATATCCTTTCCGGCAGCTGCACTGAAGTGCAGCTATTGAGCCTCCCACAGTGTGCCAGAATCACAGCCTCTCCTTCCAGTACAGAGAAGAGGGCTGCAGAGACAGACACATTAAACATATTTTTCTCTTTAAAACCATTTTCCTAATTTTATTTTTGGACGAACCAATAAATAAAGAACTCTGTTAGGATAAACAGAGTACTTACAGCAGCTATAATGCACACATTCAAGTGTGCATTGGAACAGGAGGTTTGAAATGTTTCCATATTTCATAATAGAGCTTTAGTCAGTTCTGTCATCACTGTGCCGAGCCAGATAATGTCTGGGAAGGAATACACGAGAGCTTCCCTGTCCTGTTTTGGGATAGAGTGACAGGGGTGCCAAGTTTGAGCAGGTGGAGGGAGGTTGTTGCTGTTGGAACATTCCTGAGCCTGAGTGCATGTGAGGTGAGGGCAGCCCAGGCATGGTGCTCGAGAGGCTCTGGACACAGTTGCAGCTCACATGCAGTGGCCATTACATCATGGGGAGGGCAGCTGGGGAATGAAACTGCTGTTTGGTCTGGGAGTGTTTCCAAAACAATACCAAGTTCTTTTTCTCTGTCCTCTCAGTTATACCACCTGTGTGCCTGGGAAAAGCCAAGCCTGTTGAACAACTCGAGTAAATTGTAGGTGTGGAGTGAAATGCCTGGAGAGTAGAGAGGATAGGCAGTGCCAACCCTAGCCACTACCTTATTAAATTTAAGATGAAAGGCCTCAACCCCTTCAGTCTCTCTTCAGACAGCCCCAGATTAAAATTTTTGGAATCCTGCAAGCTACTCTGCTTTGCTCAGGAAAGTTAATAACAATTTTAAATACCTGCCTTGTGGTGGAGGGACCCCTGACGAAAGTAGGTGGTTGGAACAGATGCCAGATCAGGAGTACATCAACTTCAGGATGGCATAACTTCTTCCAGTTGTGAAGTGTCTTGATCTTGATCTCTCTTACATGCCCTGCAGAACTGGCAAGTAAAGAGAAAAGCCAACCTCCAACTTTTCTTTGTGTTAGTAGATATCCTGCTCAAATGTGTGCAGTTTTTTTCTTTCTTTCCTGCATTAGGTTCATCAGCTGCTATTCAAAAATGTCTCCCACTCAAGGGTCTCCACTGTGTAACTCCCCTAAATATTGCCATATTATCACACTACTATATGATTCTGTTGTAATTCCCAACTTGGATTACCTCTGCTGAAACAGGTCCAGAGTCCAGAGAAAGATCTTTTTCCTTTTTTAAGGAAGACAACTTCTTAGTATCTGTGAGAAGTAAGGAAGAAAGTGAAATTTGTCTTGTTTTCCTCCCATTCCCTTTTCAGCCACCCCAAAGGAGAGCCCAGGGAAGAGCAGCCTCCAGTGTATTGTGTCCTCTGAAGGGTTTGTCCTGTCACTTCTCCCTGCTCTGGTCAGCACCAAAGCTAATTTGTTTCTGCAGTTCTGTGTGGTCAAGGCTGAGCCCTCAGCTCAGAGAGTAATTCCTGATGAGGGGCAAGATTGCTAATGAGCAAGCTGATCAGTCAACTCTTCAGAAACACTGCTTAAGCTAATTGTAGAGCTCTGAGGTAATGGTTAATTTTTGCCAGACAAAAGAATCTTCTCTCTGGCACAGATTTGATGTGATCTACCTCAGCTGTATCTCGCAGTGAGATGGGAGGGCCGGGAGATGGGAGATGTGTTCCTACCCAAGAGCTGCTGTCAGGGACTGAGCAGAGCTTGCACCCTCTCAGCAGCATGGACACGAGTTCTCTGCTGGAGTAGCTTGCCCCAAGTTCAGGGCAGATGCTGCCCTCAAAAAATTACCTCTCCTGGAACAACACTGGAAAGCGGAAGAAACATGTCACCCTTTACCAAGGGAGTGTTAGAATATCTCCCATGTGTCATTTGTGTAAGTTGTTAAAAAAGTGTTAGTTTTTTTTTAGAAACATAAAAATATCTGAGCTCTTAGATTATGAAGACTGTGTCATGGCCATGCTCCCATTTCTGTGTTCAGCTTCCCTAGTCTGGCTTTATATATGCAAGGGAAGTTCTTTCAGAAAATATGCAAGTATCTCTGCTGTTCTTGTTACGAGGTGATTCAATTTTGAAAATAATTTTAATTAAAAATGGAATAAACTAGATAGAAGAAATCTAGTCCTCCTCTACCTGCTGGGCCTTCCAAACCTGAGATCATTCTCATTAGAGTGTCTGCTTGGGCATTTCTGCTCCCCATGTGCAAAGTGCATTTTCTCTTCTGCTGGGTCTGACAAGGGATTTGCATCTTGTGCTAAACAAGTGAAACAAAGCCCTCTTTGAAGTGTATAAAGCCATTTATTTCAAAGGGGAACCATGGAGTGTGGCATGTTGGCAGTGCACTTGGCTTGAATTTATCTTGAAATGCTGAGATGTCTTTTGTGTGTTTTTATAATGACATCATTAGCACCTCTAAAGACTGTTTCGCTATCTTCCAGGTAGAAATTCAGACAGAGAGGAAAATCTGAGTGAATGGAAGACAGTCAGGTACACTGCACAAGCTAATTTTCTTGACCCAGTAGACCAGCAGTAGCACCCAGCCCCTGGGAGGACTGAGCTGCCTACTAGTCTGCTTCACCCACAAGCACCACATGCTTTACCCACAGGCTATTTCTTGTACATACATAAGGGAAACTCCCTTAAAACAGTCACTTCCTTAACCTTCATTAAGGCCCTCAGCAGACTCATCTTTGATGCCTGCAGATCCCTGCCAGCTGGCAATGCCTGGCTGTTGCTGAGCAGAGAGTTCTTCATGTGTGATGCTGCTTGCCTTTCCACTTCCTCCTCCTCCCTCCCCGCGAGTCCGTCTCCTCCACCTGCTGCATCTTGTTCAAATCTGGTTTGTGAGCACTTTGGGTCAGGGACTGTCTAATTTATAGCATGTCTGCATGCCCCCTAGCACTAGGTAAAAGCTATTAATTCACATCACCCTATACTTAGAGAAAGTTTTATGGGATCAATAGAGCTGTGCTATTAATAATACAGCTAAAGTGTAGTAACTTCATACTGTGCATCACCTCAGAATAGCCCCACAACCTATTATAGAAAGAGAGTAATTTCCTCAAAGCTATGGCTGTAACTAGACCTGGGGTTTAGTTCTCCACTGAAGTATTTGTTGAACCTGAGAACCCTTGTCACAAAGACAAACCAGGCTGGGTGTGGTGCTGGCAAAACTGATTTGAACTTGAAGAATTTCAGAAATGCTAGAAGTGTGAAGGAAACTTTCTCTTCAAATTACTCTAAGATTGCATCACAACTTATTTTAAAGCTTTCTTAATTTCGGCTTCGAAGCTGCGACTCACAGTTAGCATTTCTGCTAACAGTTTAAAATTGATTAGTAAGGTTTGCTCGAATGTTTCACCTGAGGTTTTTTTTGAAAATTCCTACATAGGTGTTGATTGAAGAGAAGCAGTAAGAGTAAGATTCATTGACAGTCTTGCTCTGCTGCTTTAGACCATAATGCTGCATGTGGCTGGCAGTGTGACATTCTTCCTTGGTGTGCCCAAACCTGAGTCCTGCTCTAGAGATGGGTGTGCCCTGTGAATGCTCCAGGCTACAGCTGGCCCTTGGCAAGTGGTCACACTGGTGGCCAGGGCAGAGGGGCAGACCCTGGGTATGAGCTGGGAGCTTTCCCTGTCACTTGGCCACAAAGAGCAGCAGCAGCAGCTTTGAGCTGGGGAAAGTTCTTCCCATCCAGGCACCAAGAGAACTACCATGGCACATCTGTGGTTGCAGGCCACTTGTCATATTGGCTGGTACTATGCACTGGTGGCTCAATATCCTCTCATTTCGGGTTATTTTTTGCAGACTGCCAAAGGCAGTGTTTTGGTGTGACAATATATCCATGTTATTGAACATGTGTACCCTGAGACAGTATCACAAAATGACATCCTGTCCTGGGGTGATTTTATGATGATTAGTCTGTGCCTGATCATCTGCTTTATCCCAAAAAAAGCAGATGCTTGCTGTAGATTGAAGGTGGGTCCAGGGGGAGCCTTGGGTTTTTCAAAGCCTCACTCCTGAGGCATCTGGTGTGCTGTGTGGTCTGGGGTTTTCTTTTTGCTTGGCTAGCTTGGGTTTTGGTTAGCTTAGGCTAGAAGGTTTTTTCCCTTTCCCTGGCCTTGGAGAGGCTGCAGCAGAAATGTTTTGGTAGTTTTTTCGAAGTGAACTGGAAGGCTTGGCTTGGTTCCAAGGTCAGAGATCAGGGGAAAGGCAAGGGGCCTCTCCATTCTGGCCTAGGTCTCAGAAAAAGCTGAGGCAGTGAGAGAAAAGCACACCAAACCCACCTGCTTCATCTGCTGTGAAGAGGGGACCAACACCAAACATTCACCAGGTTCCTATCTGTTTGCCTGAGCTGCTGTGTGAACCTTTTGTTTTTTGTCTTTTTTTTTTCTCCCTGAGACAGGAGCTGGCACCATCTTGCTCCCCATCACGTGGCTGGACATTATGGGTTTTTTTGTTTTCCTGGCATTTTGGTTTTCTCTCCTGGTGTGTGTGCAGGGGTAGGGAGGTACGGTCTGACAGCTCAATATCTAGCAGTTATTTACCCTTTTTTCCCATGCTCTGTGGGCATTCTGTCAATAAGCAGTTGGGTTTTTTCACTTCATCCAGTAGTATTCATTTCTTATTGGTGGAAAGGGATTGTTGGAACCCTTTTTTTTAAAAAGGAAACACTCTGGAATGAGTGTTTTTCTCCTAAACTTGTCTCCAAACCGAGACATCCTCTGAGCAGTGAATTCTTAGACAGCCCAGACAAATACATGAAAACACAGTGCTGTAGAGCTTTTTAAGGTGAGGTTAGATCCCAGACCTTGGGCAGTGTGTTCCAGACTGTCACACTTTAACCAGGAAAGGATGCTGCATGCAATTGTACCCATGCACTGCTGTAAATGCAGCTCTCTGTGCAAGGAGCTGCCTTAATGCACTCTAACAAGAAGGCATTTGTCCTTTGCTTTGCCTCCCTTAAGTAAGTCCCATAAAGCTTTAGCAACATCTGTCTGAGCTTTTCAGCTCTGCCAGTGGCCCTTAGGGAGTTTGTGATTGCTGGACAGATACCTGCTGCCCTGCAAGGCATTGCACACACACAGGGGTCTGAGGAGTCCATGCATATTTGTACACAACTGACTTTCTGCCAGGTGATTTTCATGTCAGAAAATTCCATCTTGCTTAACTGTAACCTCATCACGATGAGAAAGTAGAAACACAAGCTTGGTTTGATGCTCCTACACATACAATTTGATTTACTGTCTTGGAGAAACCAGCTGGGACTTATTTTCATGCTGTGACTTCCTTCTTCCAGGGCTTCACAAGCTCTTGGCACAGCTTTGATATCCAGCCTGGAGAAAGAGGGGCACTTTTGAGAGAGGCAAAAACAACGGCAGAGCCCTCCAGCTTGCTCTTCCTTCTGATGCTAGACAGCCAAATAAAAGGGAAAAGAAAGGGGGGAGTTCCTTTATGTCCTGACTTCAGAGATCATGAGAGGAATTTTGCTTTGGCATTGTTTACAATAGAACTGGGAATGTCTTAGCAGTTGGCTATTGATTTTGAAGGTGTAGCATAAGCAAATGAGTCTTTAAAAATCAAAGGGACATTTATCCTCTGACCACTGCTGCTATGTTTTCCTCAGGCATCATCATCTGAACCAAGTTGATTGTGTGAAACACTGTCTCTGCTGCCTGGGATATGTTACAGCTGATTACTACACCTAGCTATGCATACCAGCTGCACGTGTAATTCATCTTTAATAGTATATTTATGATTCAAACTGGGTCTTTCTGTCTCCTTTTTTTTTTTCTCAGGCTATTTTTAAATTGCTCAAATGGCAGGGCATTCATTATTTCCACTAGATGACTACATTGTTTTGTTCCCTAGTAGATGTTTCAAAAAGGAGTGTAGTGGTTTACTGTCTACTGAAAGTGGCTAATTAAGAATTGTATTTCTCAAATTAGTACTTGGAGCAGTTTCCCTGGACTGTCATGTGAAGAAAATTATTTTAGTAATTTTCCCAAAAGGTGAGAAAGCTGTGACATAATGCAAACTTTCCCTATTTTCCCTATTTTCCTATTGGTGACGCTTGTTGTTAGATAAGCCTTGACTTGTGATCTAATTAGTCTGTGCTTCAGGAGTGTCTTTTGGTAAGTGTGTGTATATATATATATTATATAAAATATGTAGTTTTATTTTTAGAGGTGAGCACACTG
>VYZP01047994.1:5411-36701 GCA_013400635.1 Hypocryptadius cinnamomeus | reverse complement strand
TAAACAGGTGGGAAGTAGTTTGGAAAAGTCACTGGATTACCTGCACCTGCAAACTGTGCTCTGAAAAGAAACAGATGGCAATTCAGCTTTGCATGGCTGCCTCCTCCACACCCACCCCAAGTGCTCTGGTAAGGTATCCACTGAATGTTCATTCTGCATCTCTAAAGAGAGAGCTGAAAATAATGGGCAATTTTCTCTAAGATTGGAAAATATGTTAAAGTGTTCAACAAGAATATCAAGTTTATATGGTCTTAAAATATGCACAGTAAAAAAAGGGATTTAAAAAATTAAGAAGAATCATTAGTCTTGATGCAAATATCTGTGGAAAATTGGGCCCAAACTAACATGAATTCTGGTTTAGTGATGCACTAGTTAAGGATGTCTGCATTCAGGAGCTTTCAATTAAAAGGAAGAGGACTTCAGGAAGCCTTATTTAATGACAGTTCTGCTCAGTGAATGTGATAGAACAGACCAACTCTTGTTTAAGAATGTAAAGTCTTGAAAAAATAATTTTGATGTTTCAATCTTTTCTTTCAAATGCATCTTCAATCTCCTTTCTTCTGTTTTCTTTCTTCTGTGAAAGAAGTATATAAAAATGATATTAATGTCATAAGGACTCACTTTCTGCAGAGGTACCTAATCTCAACTAAACAGAGAGACTGGACTGAAATAACACCGAAAATATGGAGGGAAAAAAAAACCTATTTATTCACTGTGCACCAAAGAAAACAAGTAAAAGAAAAATATCATCAATACTCTAAATTCTTAGGAAGAAAATATTTTAGAATAATTAGCTTCATTTATTAGTATCTCTTCTACTTTAATGCTCTTCATCAAAATAAAATGGATGGAGCCTTCCTCCCTCCAATGAGACAACTTTGCATTATCTATATGCACAGAGGGGAACTCAGAAAGCTATTGGGCTTTTCAAGTCAATTTCTGGTTTTGCTCCTGAGTGATAATCAATAAACTGAAGCTAATGCAAAACAGAATCAAGGTTTGGTGGTCAGCTGTTACCTCTGGCTGTCGAGGTCTGGACATGCTATGAAAAGGTACCACGCTCACCCAAGCAGATTGAAGGAGAGAGCAAATATTTTCACTTGTTCTCTCCAGCAACCTTTGTGGTTGACTTTGAAGCCATCTGACAATACCCACAGATAAATACATAAGAATATAGGACCCCCTCAGTCCTTTATTGCAGCAGGGAAACCCCAACTGCTCTGCACAAAGAGAAATAATTAGTCTGGATGATGACTTTTTCTCATCCATTTCTTTAATTGTTAATGTGGCTAGAAAGGTTTTCTTTTCAGGTGGTTTTCTAATGTAACTCATTCATGCCATCTGTCAGCACCTTCTATCACTTCTAAATGGCAGGGCAAGCTCTCAGCACATCAAGGTGCACAATGTTGGTGCCACCTTTGTTTTGGTTACCCCCAGAGGAGATGGGAGCATGCCAGCCACACAATTCAGCAGGTTAGCAGTGACAGCGGGTAAACAGCTTGCAATTATGTAATGCACACCTGACAGCCCTACTTGGTGGTGCCTTGCTAGTTTTCAGCCACTCTGCAGCAATATATTTCACTGGTATTTTTACTGGCAGCATGATAATTTAAGTCTGGTAAAAAGCTCCTTTAGCAAAAAAAAAAAAGGGGACATGAGGCTGAATTAACTGAACCATTAACTACGTAAATGTTAAGGAAAAAAAATCTTCATTGGGCATTAAAGGCAAAAAAAAAAGGCACAATAAAATCATGTACGTGGGGTCTGGGGGGAAACTTAAGAACACGTTTAACCTGTTTAAACGAAAAGTCTATCCTTGATACTGGGAGGATTCGTGAATAAAGTTCATTTAGCAAGAAAAAGCTTCTAATCAGCTCATCAGTCAGTAAAGATAGCATAAGAAGGGAAGTGCAAATACATAGGGTAAAGAAAAAATTGTCATCCTTTTGTGGTTTCTATTCAAAAAATTTTACAAGAAGCTTCTAAGGCAAGAAAAACAGACATGGAAAGGTATAAAAACTCAGGTTTACCAAAACCAGACCCATATAATAAGGTTCTTAACCAGTCTAGACAATTGCAGTAAGTCTTTGTTTCTATTTCAGCTTTACTAAAGTAATTGATATTTTGCATGGGAAACAAATTAAAACAAGGATTAAAAATATAAAATGAAAGTGGCTACAGAAGTGATCTGACTAATGCTGGAAATACTTTCCAGCTGCAGAAAGATCACCAGCAGAGTTCGTCAAGGACAGGTCTTGGCATGGGCCCTACTGTTTTTTCAGTTGACTTGGCAATTAAAATATGAGTGATAATGAAGCTTGCTAATAACACAGATCAGGGAGCTACACTCAATATGAAGGAAAATCAGTCTCCCAGAACTGCATGATTCTGAGGACTGAAGAAACAGGAATGCTATTACAATTAGTACCACCAAAACACACTTAGTAACACCAAAAATGAATCGTTCCAACAAAACAAGCTGCTGTAAACATGGTTGAATGACCATAAACAACAGTGTTTGCTCTGTTAGCAGATCAAATAAAACCAGTATGACACTGCTATACTGGAAGAGAGTGTGTAATAAAACACAACTTCACTGGCATAGCAATTATATCACTGGTAAAACCACATCTAGACAGGAGTGTACCTGTCAATTCAATTGCCCTCCTTCAATCCAAAGTAAGGCAGATAATTAGTAGAAGCCCCAGAGTTCAAATTGTTTAGTCAAACAAAAGACAGAGAAAATACCAGGTCTCTGTAAACATGTAAGAGGCAGGAGAAGAAAGCCAAGAGTAAACAGAGAACAAACACTGTTAATGCTAAAGAAATAGGGTTTTTTGCACTGCAATAAAAAGGAACAGGTTAGCTATGAAGGAATTTTCATTGGGAGTTAACAGGGTTTTACCCTTGGTCGAGTGATGCAAGGCCTGGAAAAACATTCTCAAGGAATGCAAGAGAAGGGCAAACAAAAGCTTGATTTCTAAGTGGAGTTTGGTGTGTTTGTGTGGAGACCATATACTGTCTGAGCGTGCAAGCAGAACACATCCATGAATCAGAAGGTCTCTAAAGAAATCAGCTGATCTAATTTATTCAGACATACCTGAGAGTGGACAAAGGTGGGCTGTCACTAACTACATGTTCAGTGCAGTGCTGATGTGTAAGCTCACATATAACAGACGACAGACTTTAGGGAACACATGTGGATAGCTAAATGGGAGAACAGGAGTTTCTTCTTTCCCTTGTTTCCTTTTTATTTTTTGGCAATAAGATGGGCTGATGTTTTACCACAGAAAAAGTCTCTCTCTAAGTGTAGCAGGTTATGATGGCTCTGTTTATAGTACCTTTGTTTGCAGTAGTTCCTGGCACTTCATGCATTTTTCATAGCTGTTTCTTGTTAATACACGCTGTATTCCTTGGAGTGCCAACAAAAAGGGCACTCAGTTGTTACCAGCCTTCTGTCACTATTTTACTGACAAAACAAGTAGCAAGAACAGCAGCTTCTGACAGTCCTACAGGATTGCAACTTATTCATGGTGAAAAAAACATGACAACTTAACTGTATCACAAAAGAACAGATGCAAATATAATTTTCAGCCTGGTCACTGAGCCACTGATAACTGCCAAGCTTTGCAAAACCAGATTTCCTTACTTGTGCACACAAAACACAAACAGTTCTGTGCATATCCTTTAATACATATTAACCCTGTTTCCAAGAGCAAAACCAGATATAATATACAAGCAAATGCTGATATGCATACGTGTGTATTGTTTTGCATGTAAAAACCTACTTTCAGAAGCAAGAATCCAAAAAATTGATACAGCAGTACAAGAGGCACCCTGACCCTGCAGACAGTTTATTATGAGGCAGTCTTAGCAAGCAGATCTGAGGATGCATTACACCATTTACATAAATCCTTCCCTATCAAAGCTTTGTTCCTTCTTCCTGCCAAATCAATAAATGGTCTCTGCTCCACTTAATGACTGCTCTCGTGCACTCACTTTCATGTTCTCTCTCTCAACTTCACTATAAATGTCCCTTTTTCCTCCACATATATCTGGCCCCAGACTGTACACTTTCCATGTCACCACAGCAGGGCAAAATTCTTCCCTCCTTTCACAGAATGCAGCCTTCTACACCAGAAAAAGGGTAACAGCCAGCAAGCCTACTCTCAGTTACCCAGGACCAACTCAGATTGCGTCAGATACATGATTCAGTAGTTTCTAAAATTAAGGGGATTCTTTTTTCACTGCTGAGCTATGTTTGGTTTATATGTAAATTCAGTTTGAGGTTCTGCATATACCAAATCAAAGCAACATGTTTACAACAAGCTGTTCTAATCAGCCCACGCTAGCATTCAAAATTCTTAGATGAGTACAGCTACAAAGAAAAAAAGATTAAAAAAAAAAACCACAACAATTTCTAGCGAAGAGTCAGCTTCCCAGTGGGGACAAGGCTAAGGAGTCCCAAGAGTATTGCAGCCATAGCTGCACTAGTTTATCTCATTTCAGTATTTCACAGTTGTTCAGATAAACACAATCCATTTTTCAAAAACAGAGCAAATAAGTGTTTAAAAATTCTGCAGGTTTTCTCCTTTCCTAAGATCACTGAAACAAATCCACCTTTAAGTTTTGCCTTAAAAATGTTCATATTGAAATAAAAAAACAAACTAGAAATAAGTCAAAGTTAAGTTGCTATTTTGAAATATTAATAAAGAATCTTTAAAACACAACATACAAAGTAAGTGAAACAGAAGACCCCAGAAACAAGCAAGTCTTCTCCCTCTAAACAAACAAAAAGTAAATGTCAACATATTAGTTTCCAAATTTTTAAAAATTCTTTAAGAAATTAACTTTCAGGCATGTACAGCTTTTTATTAAGTATAAATTAATACTGTAATATAATACAAAACACAAAACAGACACACTCGTGTGAATCCTTTAGATTGGTGTATGGCAACACCATGTAATTTTTTTTTACATGTCCGAAAAGAAGAAACTTAAAAACCTGATTGCTGCACTCATACGAGGTCACAGCCCAGTGAGACGTGAAATTACTAAAATAATATTCTCAAGAAAAATCAAATTTCCTGAAAAATACAAGAATGCAGTTAATTTACAAAAGTATCTCTATGCAGGTATGACACTGATTTTCCTTTTAAAGTTGTTAGAAAGCATAAGAAAGAACATATTTCTCCAAAAGTAAAAAATAAAATAATTAGGAAAAATAAGACACAAGTGAGCAGACCCTTCCTGGGTAAATGAACCACCGAACACCATTACTGGCTGACTGGGGCTGCCTGACCATGGTTTTAATGAATCAGAGCCGCTGACTCATAAAATGAGAATGTATTTTACGTTGGCTGAGTGCCTAATTCGGAGCTCACTGCATCCTTGGGTGCACTGTGAGATACAGTCAAGATGGAAGGACAGGACACTACCACTGCCCTAAGAGGCAAACCATGATAACTCAACAGCAGCCATGCACACGCGGTGACAGAGGAAGCAGGAGCTGCTGGAGCCAGGATCCCTTTGCTGAGAGTGTGGCAGGGGTTGTCATGGCCCTGACATCCAGCACAACCCCAGGACTGGCAGGAAGGCAGCTTCTCTGTGCTGCACAACAGCAGGGCTCCCAAGCCGGGGGAAGCTCTCTGCTCCAGGACTGCAAACTCCCATCTCTGCTGAGCTGATACCCAGGCACATCATCTCCAGAAGTGCTCAGCCTCAGGCACAAAGTCCCTGTGTCAGCTGAGGGACCACCATTCTGGCTGGTGACAGCCCCACAGCCATCCCACTACATCCAGTGATGGGCCCATGTCCCAGGAACCACATGCAGCCCAATGTGGGAAGCACAAGATGGTCTGAGTCAGGCAGTTGATCCACTTTGCTTTTTAAAGTCGGCCCTCCCAGAGCAACTCACACTACTCATCTGGTCAAATTTCAAGAAGCTAGTCCTAGACTGTCACAGCCATTTCTTCACTCTCTACCATTCACCATGGAGACAACCCCATGCCAAGGGAAGGATGAGGAAGAAGGATGGCAGCAGAAGTGCAGAAAACTGAACATCTCAGAGACCTCTGTGAACCACAGAGCCCAAAGAAGGACACACAATGGAAAGAAAAGCAAGGACGAAGAATAACTTCTAGAGGGAAACAAAAAATGCACTAGCACAATAATTTGTTTGGGTGGGGATTTTGTTCTTCTTTTTTTTAATGTAAGCCAGAATCAGTTGATTCCTGAAGTAGGAGAGTCTGTACCTTGGCCAAGTTGCAACAGGTAATATTTACCACAGATCCTTCCAAAATTTCACTCATCTCTAGGAAAAGCACATCAAATCACACTAGAGGCAGATATTCACAAAACTAAATCACTATCTCCACAGTAATACCCTTCACCCCTTGTAATCTAAAAAAAAGCCCAAAATACCAAATTCCATTCTGGAATGCATATTCTTCACCACTCCCTCTTTTCAGCACTACCTCATATTTGTCACTTTTGATATCTCTTCTTGTGTGCCTAGTCACCTTCCCAAAGGTGCTCTGAAAGACTGACAAAATAATATTTGACTCTTCTCTGAATTTCCACTTCTGTTAGATGTAATCATTAATTCTCTATTTCTGTATCACTTAATTCAGTTTTTTTATGGAAATCCTGTCACCTCCTTCCCTGTAATTTCTAGAAGTCACACATTCTTGCTGGCCACCACAGCTAATGTATTTTCTACTGACAGAGTTATTTGATGTTTTTATTATCGCTCTGCCAGCTGGCCTAGTTGGCTATCTTCTTCAGCTTCCTATCCTGCTTCCAAACATCATTAATCTCTTTGAACTCATCTACTCATTTCCCTGTTTCTCCAATAAGACAGTGATTTACTTGCCCTTTCCTATGGAAACCTCCTACCCCATCTCCCACTCTACTAACATCTTCCTTATTCTCTGCACTCTCAGCCCTCATACTCCATTTGCCTGCTCTCTTGTTCTTCACTTAACTGCCCTTATCTACCTGCCTTCAAATACTTCATAAACTGGGGCTTAAAATAACCTGAAACACCAAATTCCCCTACAATTATATTATTATATCATTATCTTCCTCATTAATTGTTCTCTCCTGTGGCATTCAGCAGACCAGTAAATTACACTCAATTTGTATTTCTTCAATTGCAATTCAGTTTGCTTCCAAAAGGTGACTGTTCTCCTGGAGTCACACCAACACAATCCCTATAAACCATGACTCGCTTTTCTAGAAAAATGACAAGCTTAGAAGCAGACCAGCTCCCACATGAGGACATGTGGTTTCCAAAAAGGAAAGTGTATTGGGTTTGCATAGCCTGGTTTTGGTAGCAGTGGGGCTACAGGTTGCTCCTGTGAGAAGCTGCTAGAAGCTTCCATCATGTCCAGCAGAGCCAAAGACAGACATGCTGCTGGCCAAGGCTGGGCCAATTATAAATAGTGGTAACACCTCTATGATAACAGATTTAAGAAAGAAAAAAAAGTTGTCATGCTATTCTAATTGTGGCCAGAGAAGAGCGGAGTGAGAACAACTCTGCAGGTACCAAGGTCAGTAAAGAAGGATGGAGAGGGGCTGCTCCAGACCCTAGAGCTGAGATTTCCCTGCAGCATGTGGTGACAACCACAGTGAAGCATCTCTGCCCCTGCAGCCCATTGATATCCACAGGGATGCAGAGATCCACCTGCAGCCCATGGAGACCCACAGGGGTGGACAGATCCACCTGCAGCCTGTGGAAGAGCCTGCACCCATGGATGGGTGCCTGGGAAGAGGCTGTGACCCCATGGCAGACCTGTAGAGAGAGGGGCCCTGCCCCCAGGCTGGAGCAGCCTGTCCTTGGAGGACTGCACCCCATGGAAGAGTGACCCACACTGCAGCAGTTTGAGGGGGACTGGTGCCCGTGGCAGGGACTCATGTTGCAGCAGTTCACAGAGAGCTCTCGCTCGTGAGATAGAGCCAGGCTGGAGAAGTTCATGGAGAACTGTCTCCCCTGGGAAGGACCCCATGGTGCAGCAGGGGAATGACTCCTCTCCCTGAGCAGCAGAAGAAGCCACAGGTGATAAAGGACCATAACCCCTATTCCCCATCCCCCTGCACCGTTGGTGGCAGGATGTAGAAGAAAGCAGGGGTGGGCAGAAGGTATTTTTAAGGGTTTATTTTACTTCTTTTGTTCAGTTCTGATTTCGTTAGTAATAAATTCATTTCATATCCCTAAGTTGAGACTGTTTCGCCCTTGATGGTATTTGATGAGTGATCTCTCCCAGTCCTTATCTTAACCCGTGAACCCTCCATTAAATTTTCTCTCCTCTGTCCAGCTGTGGAGGGGAGAGAGAGCAGCTTTTCATGGCTGCCTGGCATCCAGCCAGTGTCAACCCACTACAGTCTTCTTTGCTGGAAAATGTGGGCAGTATTTTACTGTGGGCTAGGGAAATCTGTTTATCTCTTGCTAGTAGAGTTTAAATTCACCCACCAGCTACTTTATACATACTTTCAAATGCTTCCTTTGTGTGTTCACATACCCTCCTACTTATATACAAAAGAAATCCATTCCCACCACTCTGCCTGAGTTTTTAATATTCTGCTGGCTCAGTCTTGCTCCAGGGATAGGACTGTCATACTTTTTCACCTGGAAGGCTAATTCAGGGTTCCATCAATTCTAGTACTGGTGGAATCATTAATTTACACTTCTGCTGCAGATTTGTAGCATTTACAACAAAAGCAAATCAGATCACTTCATGCAGTAAAACTAAATACATCTACACTCATATTTTTGTCAGCTGATTTACTTCACTACACATTAAGGGATTCAGTAATGCCATGAAGACAACATAATCAGCAAGATAATCCATTACTACTGCACAGAAGATAAAACCAGATTTCCCTCTGCAAAATGTTGTGCTTTGTAAGAGAACCATCATCCCAGTCAAACTAGGCAGTTTAACTGGTGATGTCTGCACAGGCACCATTTAAACCAACAAACAAAGAAACCAAAAACCTTTCTGAAGTCTTTTAACAGACAAAATCATTCAAATGTTGCTAAAATAGAGATCTTCAGAAAGAAACACACATGAAACCACACGTTATCTTTTTTAGCAAACACTGGAAGTCTGGGCAGATACTATGCCTGATGACACTGAACATTAGCAAAAGATGCCACGTGGTTACTTGCTGCTATGCTGTCTTTCACCCACAACCCAGCAGATGTTTTCAGCACTGCTGGTCATGTTCTGAACCATGCCAACCATTTGCACAGCTTTCTGGATTTGACCACAGTAAATTTAACTCACTCACTGAACGTTTTTATTCTCTTTATGATTTTTACTAGCTTGTTTCATTTCATAGCTCTTTCACAGGATCTTTGGATTTTCTAGCACATCCTTTCACGGAGACCTTCCGAATGCTAAATGCTTCTATTTCTACTCCCTAGGAAGCCAGCAAGAACTGTGATCATAGTGTTCAGTCTTATCCATGTGTCTTACACAGGTACCTAATGAAATGTGATTCATATTCACACCTAATTCATATAGTTAAGTTTTTTCAGATTATTTTTCTTTTGGTCATAAGCCAAATTTCAGATTTGTCAGTGCACTGAAAGTAACTGCTTTCAAGTTAACCAAACCCCACCATATATCTAAGAAATGCATTTGAGGCGAAGTCTAATTTTTCCCCCTGCCTGTTAAATACTGGGAAAAGATTCTGATTTCTTTTATGGAATCATCATCTAAATTATTAGGATATCATTGTTTAATATTACCACTTTCAGCAATTCTGAATCAAAGAAACCATCATATCACATCTTTGCTATAATTATTTTTAAATATAAGATATTTCAAGTAGCACTACCCATTCTATATTTGACTAACATTATTTCCAAAATAAGAAGACAGATGATTACTGTGGGATGCTGACCACTCAAAATTCACAAGAAATCAATGCAAGGTACAAAGATTCAAATACTACAAGGTCATTTGTGTCAGAAATAGTGAGGCCAGCAGGACCAGGGTAGTGATTGTCCCCCTGTACTTGGCACTGGTGAGGTCATGCCTTGAATCCTGTGTTCAGTTTCGAGCCCCTCACTACAAGAAGGACATTGAGGTACTGGATCATGTCCAGAGAAAGGCAATGGAGCCGGTGAAGGCCTTGGAGCACAAGTCTTACAAGTTGCAGCTGAGGGAGTTGGGGTTGTTCAGCCTGGAGAAAAGGACACTGAGGAGACCTTGCCCTCTCTACACCTACCTCAAAGGACATTGTGGCAAAACAGGCCTCAGTCTCCTTTCCCAGGTAACACGTGACAGGACAATAGGAAATGGTCTCAAGCCACACAAGGGGAAGTTTAGCTTGATATTGGGAAAAATTTCTTCAGTGAAAAGGTTGGCAAAGTGGTAAGGTCACCATCCCTGGGGGTATTTTAAAGGCATATAGATGTGGTGCTCAGGGACATGGTTTAGTGGTGGCAGTGCCAGGTCAACAGCTGGATTTATAAAGGTCTATTCCAACCTAAATTATTCTATTCTATCCTACTTTATATTGCCTCTACCTTATTAGTTATGACCTCTTAGAAGCAATCTAAATATATAATGAACTTAATTATACCATAACATAAAACTGACAGGAAGCCAGGATGAACTGCCATGAAGTATGCAATCTTTGCATAATTTCCTTTTGCAAGAAAGTGCAAAGGACAATATTTAATGAGGAGGCAATTTGTTTGTGGTTTTTTCCTCAGAACACTCAACATCCATAAGGGACGTGAATCTGGTTTTCAGACAGCAGCAATTAAAGAAAAAAAAAAGTAGAAAAAAAAAAAAAAACAAAAACCACTAGCAGCAAAGGCTACTTTGACAGTCTAAGGAATATTTTTTCTGTGTTCATGAGAAGAGACAATTATGTTACTGCTTGTGGTAGGAGCCTTTGAAAGGCAATGTTTTCTGCCAGGATTTTGATAAAAACCAGCATGAAACAAGTAACTTTAATGTGCTAACAACAGTTCTGTGAACAACAGCGACAGTATCTTCACCTACAGTTTTGATTAACCACTTCATGTAAGACATTTTCCTTCCTTTGTGCCCAAACTTTCTTAATGTCTCCTTCCCCACGGTTTGTGTGCACCCACAACATCCTTAATTTATTGACATCACTTCTGGTCTTACACTAGCCAGATGGCTTCTGCTGACTTTGAGATTGTTCCTTACACTTAAAATAAGAAATAATCTGAGCTTCAATCTAATCAGATACAAACATACCTCAGTATTGAAGAGAATGACAAGCTGATTATTAGTTATCTGAAGTTACAACAGCAGTTTCTTCCTAATTTGGTGTTACATCTTCCTCTCATTTACTCAGCTTTGTGAAGATGGTGTGCTATATGTTATCTAATTAATGGAATTCAAACACTGGCATTTTCAAACAACCTTCTGGCACTGGCAGCATTGTTCTTGGACAATTTCCTTGGAGATCATTATGGTGTTTTAAAAAAAAAAAGTTAAAAAATATCTAGCTGCATCATGCATGAAAGAATCAGCTGACCTGAAATGTGGGGTTTTAAAATCAATTAAGCAACAAATCCTAGCTGTCAACATCAACACGCCAAAAAATACAACTGCATCAATTGTTGTAAAAAAATATTACAAATACATTTATTACCTAGCTTACTTAATATTCACTACCTGAAGGAAAAAAGAAAATAGTGTCTGTTTACCTTGACTTCCATTCCTACCTTTAACAGTAATATGAATTTTAAAAATGCTATTCTGTAGCATGCTCATCCTCCCCACCCCACATTTGATTTACTCCTTATGCACAGACATGGGATGCAAACAGGAAACTTGCTGAATCTGATTAGCAAAAAACACGGGTACCTCCAAACATGATTCAGTAAATTACATGGAGTCTGACAATTCTGAGAGTCAGACCCATATTCCCTAGTTTGTTTTTTATTTCTCACATTCCAGGAGAGGCACACCTACTCCTTGCTAGAACAAGAGTGACAAAAATGGAGAAGCATGTGAACATTTTGGTTACACAATTTTTATGAAACTCTAAAGCTAAAATTACCAGTATCTTCAAAACATTTTTTTAAATGTTTTAAAAAACACTTTTTAAAAATACACACTATTTTTATATTTTCCTGCAGATACAAATTTACTTTTTCAATGTCTTAAAAAAGAAGATGATCTCACAATTAAACACCAGTTTGAGCAACAGATGCGAATTGGAAAATGCGAATTTGAAAGAAGACTGAAAAGCTACAGGAAGACTTGAGTATATTTCCCACAACTACAACAGCATAAAGAGCCCTCAGAAAAGTCATCTGGGCAACTACAACTACACCAATTATTGTTTTCCATGTTTTAATCACCTGGCACCTAAGGGCACACCTGCGCAGAAGAGAAGAAAACAGTAGCAGCATGTAACTTTTGGAATCAATAACTTGCCTTTTATCAAATGCTACATGCCACAAACAGTTCAACTTTTCATATAGTTAAACTGTAACTCCTCCCATGCTTCCTGTAGAATGAAAGAGGCTAGGGAAGGGAATTTCCAATATACAGTGGGCTGACCCTCTAAAAGCAGCAGTTAACTGAACACCACAGTCAAAGAAATAAATAATAAATCTTTCAGTTTTCAGGGGGAAAAAAAGGAGACAATTCCTTCTGCTGGATTTATAGAACCCAGCACAACAGATTCTTTGAATATCAGCAGAAAGTGTTTCCTATGGCCAAAACACAAGCCAGTTTTTCAAATACTTGTTTCAAAATTGCAACCCAACAGTAAAATAACTACTGCTAAAAGTAATTTGTCAATTCTACAGGAGATGGAGGTCATGTAGGAGAAAAGAATGCAATAAAGAAACATGCAGAGCTGATTTTTTCCTGTGGTTTTAAAACAAATTAGCTGTCAAAGTTATGCAGAATAACAAGAAATACTGACTAATTAAAAATATTCAAGTATGTGAACATGATTGCTGGGAAAATAATGCCAATAATTTACTGGCTAGTTAGCTCCTTAGAACCACCAGCTTTGGACAGTTCTTGAAGTTGGGAATAAACTTTGTAGGTCTTGTATTAATTCATCATTCCATTCATTGCAAGTCAGTGACTGATGATGGTGCCAATGTTACAGAATAACATTCATTAATAATCAGCACATTCAGACGAGAAACACAAGTTCAACTTTTCTGAGCTTTTGGGAGCATTTCGTACGCACTCAAACACAGCAAATCAAACATGCCCCACAGATACAGGCTGCAATTAATCTATTTTAAAACCAAGAATGGAAATCTGCACTTACATGAGATTTGAGGTACCAGTGAGTTTACACAGACTGAAGAAACAACTCCTCCCAGGAGGACCTCCAAGATCTGCTGCTACACATTTTAGGATCAAAACTCAAAAGCCACAACTAGAACATCTTGAAGAACATACTTTCATGTGAGGGACAGAGTTTAGGATTTACTGCAAAGACTTAATGCTTAGGTTCTTACATGAAAAATGAGGAAGAAAAATTCCTGCAAGTTCTGCCTGGGTAGCAATGGTGACTGTTCAGATATAATATCCAAACATCAATTTATTTTTACTTGTGAACCTTTGATCACAGTTTGAAAGTTCAGAGTTGTGTTTTGGGGTGGCTTTTTGTTTTGGTTTTTCTCTTTTAAGCAACAATAAAAATGGTAAATGTCTACTTTCTGTTTGTTACACTCAAACAAGGTCAAAAAGTTCCCAATCCAGTGTCTCTTGGGACACTCAACGTAAGCCCCTGGGCTGTATCAAGTGCAGCATAGCCAAGGGAAGGGATTACTTCCTTCCTTCAGCTATCATTAAACCACATGCAATTTTGGTCCCTCTCAGGAAATGAGATATGTTGATAAACTTCAAAAAATCCAGCAGGGGATCCCAAAGACAGTAGAGGATGAGGGACCTGGGCTCATTCAGCTCCAAGACAAGGCAATTTTGTGGTCACTTCACAGCAGCCTCCTGACCTAAGGGGAGGTTATAGAAAAGACAGCGCCAGGCACTTTACAAAGGTGCCTACTAAGATACAATGGCTAAAAACGGAAGATGGAGGGATATAAGAGATGAAGGAAAATAAATTAAATGAACTCCTAATGGCTGTGAGATTAACTAAGCACAGAATAGGCTGTAGACCTCTGTTCTCAGAGATTTTCAACACCAAATAGGAAAAAGCCCTGAGCAATCACAGTTAAATTCAGTGTTGCATTGAGCTGGAGAATGGAGAGGAGATCTCCTGAGGTGCCTCCCAGCCTGGGATGCTGTGAGGAGGGAAACAGAAAGACTGACCAATGTCCCTCCTATAATTACCCCAGAAACCTGGGGCAGGGATTGGCAGGGGTGTGGCCAACCTCAAGGGCTTCAAAAGAAGGCATAAGAAACCCAAACCAAACAACTGTGGAATTACTTGCCCTGCAGAAGAACATTATTCTTTCTCCACAAAACAGAGGCTCATTCCAGTGACTTGGCTAGCTCATTCTTTATGCTGTTGTCTTTTTTTTAAACAACTACTATAGTCTCATTTCTGAGTATTTCAAGGACAACTAACACACATTAATTATGCAGGCAGGATACTCTGGTAATGGGACATCCTTGTTCCTTCCAGTTTGCAATATTGTGTAGCACTGGAACAATCTTGCTGCTATTCCATTCCAAGAGCAACAGGAAACAGCAAACTCCACAGGGGGAAGAAACAAACGGAACTCCCCCAAATACAGTAACAGTAAATACAGGCAGGAAATAACCTGATACTCTTGTTCTGCAATTCTAGCAACTCCAACTGCTTCATCCTCTGGGGCACACTAATGACCACTTGGACCTTCTGCCATTTCCTTACTGTTGCCAGTATGGCTCACCCAGCAGCCAAGCCGTAGAAGACAAGATTTTTGGTATTGTGTCTTTTTCTGTTTTAACTTGGACCATTCTAAAGGGAGGGGTGAACTTAAATCATAAAGCCAACCCTGATTTCTACCCTCCAAACAGCACAGTGGGATTGTCTTGTACCCCTCAGTCTGTCTGCATGCTATGATCAAAACATAGGCATCAGGAAAGGCTTCTTGAGGCTGCCAAAAGTTGACAATGGCTTATTTCACACAGAGTTATTGTATCTCTAAGCAATTTATGCCTAAAATCACTGTGGTACAATAAACTGCAAGGATCTTTTTTTAAACACACATAAAATGAGTATGTTTACTTATGCTTTCAGCAAATTAACAAGAAAAATATTTGTCAAGATTTTCAAGCAATGTGAAGCTTTACATGCAGATGGCAATGAAAAGCTGCAAGAAATAGGCCATGTTTATGCACACCAACAGCAGCATGATGGCATTCATTCACTCAGTTCAATAAAAACAAATGGCTAACAAGTAAAACGCTACATTAGAGAACACGTGACAACAAAGTCTACATACAAGTTAATAAGAATAAGCATAGTGAAAACCATGAACTACAGAGATTCCAGTTGAAACATATTTTCCCAAATAGACACAGTGTCACACTGGTTTGTTGTGGGGGGTTGCCCAATTATACTCTGAAATGACAGAAGCCATAAACTTGATTATCTTTACCAGATGCTTTAAGAACATAGCAAAGAAACTTTATTTAAAGCAAATTTTTTAAAAGCTGGTTATTGATTTCCTTTCAATTTTGAGAAAATAAGCTATGGAAGTGCTGGTTTTTATTTACTTAGCACTATAGTGCAAACACACATGCCCCACATTTTGCTAACAACATGATTTGGGTCATACTTCACAGATCTTTATTCTCAAAATTACAGTTATTTGACATGTTAAAGGTCTAGACAAGAAAGAAGGAGGAGGAGAAGGAAGGAGAAAATCAAAATGACTACACAGCTTTTCTAGCTGATGATACAGTTACAACAACAGAATTTCTTTGGCCAACAACACTACAACCTGAAGAAAACTATTTTATTATTTAGCATTCAGAAAAGGCACAAATATTTCTCTATGACTCTTTATAGAGAAATATACAATTACTGCCCTCAAAGAAAATGTTGATGGTGTCAATGACTCATGCAAAACCAAAGAAAATAATTACGATTCTGTGCTTGCAACTGGAAGAGCCCTTCAAAATACATGCACCAGAAAGTCTGGTCTCTGACAAAGTTTTGAAGAGTTAAAACATGTAGTTTTTAACTTGTTGTTTTGTAGAAGTGTATTCAAGTATGTAACTGTGTCAAAAAAACACAGTGTTATTAAGGAATGTAATAGGGCAGGTTTTTCAAATTCTAAGCATGGAGTGAAGGAGCAATGAATTGAAACATGTTTTTGAGTACTGCTTTAAACAATATTGTCATAGATGACAACATGATCTAATATTTATTTATGGTTGTAAAATTTTTCTACATACATCAGGATTTGTGGAGACAAGTTTCCCTCACTTTCCTTTGGCTTGTGAAATAATCTATTCTCAGTGACCAGGAAACTGCGATTCTGAAAGATGTAAAAAGGCACAAATATAACTAGAGAAGAAAAGCACAACAAAAACAGATGTAGCCTCTATGCAATCATTTTGCATGTTCCAGACATTTCCCAATATATGAGAATGTAATAAAATGAAATTCAGAGTAAGTGTCACTGTACTTGTTTGCTAGATTTCCTTGACAAGCAAATCAACATCAGAGATGCATAATGCTGTAATCAACATCACCTTTCACAGCTGGAGACTTATCAATTTGGATAAAGGGCTACTATCAACCTGCAAAAGCGGGGGGGTTACACTGGCTACCCAGTATGTTTCACTGATCATTCCTTCCTGAGCCTTTGCAACCTCAAACTGCACTTAAAAAAAGCTAAACTTAAAATAATGTATACATGCAACCTGGAATACATGACTGCTAGCAAAAGGAGTTTAGTGTTCCTCAAATTACCTAGGAGATAATTTCTTTAGTAGCACATCTTTAAAAAAAAAAAAAAAAAATCAACATACCATTTATTGAGTGGCATTAGCACAACCAGAAAAAAGACAGCACTTGTTCTTGCTTAGCATCTCTAACCACATGGTGTCTGGCATGCTTCAGCACAACAGGAGTCCAGAACACACCACCTTAACCGTTCAGGAAATCTTTTCCAGTCACCCATGCCACTTCTGATCAAGGGATGGAATTGATCCTCACTTGAATACCACTTGGTACTTCATTTTTAACTTATGGTTCTGTCAAGCTATATTGACTAATTAGTGGCATGGAAACAGTAGACAGAGTCTGTAATGTCTGGAGTCTCAGGCTTTAGAATATTTTGCCCAAAAGGGAGTGATTAGTGTATCACTCACAAACACACCATCACTTCAAGTTTTACTTTTATAAAACACCTTCCAAACTAAAGACTGCCTGAATCAATTCAGAGAAGAGCTACACTGTGCTGTCTATACAAGTTGTAAAGGTATCCTGTCCTGACACTCCTTTTTTATGGAGAAGGCAGAATTACATAACCCTCATCCCTTTCTCTTCAGAACTGGACAATTGATAGGAAACTCAAAGTTGTTAATTTCTACAGTTAATCTTAATGGTTGATTTTATGCTTGCAAATGTTATTCTAAAGTGTTAGAGTAAATAGAACACTACACTGTTGTTGATTTAAGTGATTACACATACTTTCTCCCATCCAAAGGATTATTTACTAAGGCAACAAACTCAAAATTAATTTAAAAGTAGTTCTTTTTATTCATGGTGGAATTCACCCATGGAATTCATTGCCACAGGATATTATCAAAGCTAACACTGCAGCTCAGAATTAATGATATAAAAGAAATTAAAATGCATCATAGCAACCTTAATGTGACATTCAGGTTTTACAACTGCCTACTTAATATAGGAAATAGACAGGTAAGACCCTCAGGAAAAGAGAAATGCATTAATACAACCACATCCTGAACATAATGCATCAAAGGATATACTCCTAACAAACACATCAAAACAGCTGATTTATCTCACAAAATAACTCCCAGTATAGCAGTTTCTCTCATTCCCTAAAAGAATGAGAAGGCTCCCTCACTCATTCTGAAAACTTCTCATCTACACACTACCAGCTTCTGACCTGCTTAGTCTCACAGACCTGTCAAGCTGACAGAATGAAGATCTGTGATCACCACTAAAGTAATGCTACGGAAAACTTTTACCCTAAAAAAACAAATCTGGATTGATTTAGTTACAAATATTGATCAATCTGCTGCAGTACAGGGGAAAAAAAAATTATACAGTCTCTTACTAGCAAATCATACTTAGAGTGTCTTTAGAACTACCTGAAGATATTGGAAAGGCTAGTACAATCTACTGACTACACAGACTTTTTCACTAATTAGAACTTGCTAACTTCATTCTTCACAATGGAAACTGAACAGTCTGTTTTTCAGAGTGCTACAGTCTAACACATGAAAGTCGTTACTGATGTTCCTCAAGTGAAACATTATCCTCAAAAAAAGACACCACAGCTTTGCAATGGCTATCATTTCAAAGTGAAAAGACTGTAGAGAAGAAAATGTGGAGTGCAAACACTCAGCTTTACACACTTGTAGAAAAGACTTTACTGTTCTGAAGGAGGGCATAATTTGGTGTCCCGTTCAGATACAACCCTTTGGATGATATTTCCTTCCAAGAGTTCTTTTAGCAACACCAGCCACTCTGAAGTTGTTCAGCTTTTGATGGCATTTGCAACTCTGCTACTTCAACAAAAATGTTGTTAAAGATATAACATGAAATTATTTTTGTGTTTAAGTGGTTAAAACCGTTGAACTCTGTCCCCCCACCTACTGTATATCAGTTGCTGTTTCCTGCGGTTTTGGACTTTTAGCAAATACCTGAAATGAAAAAGTACCATAGCTACAAACATACAGGTGCAACAGTAATATCATGCTCTTTCCTAATCTCCATCAGAAACATCCACCAAAAAATGAGTTATCACCAAATTCACACAGGTCTGTCATTTCATGTTTTGATTTGACTGGTCTGATTAAAAAGGAAAAAAAAAAAAAAAAAAAAGAAAAAGAACCAAAAACCAAAATATAGCTCAGTGTTGTACCTGCAATTTAGAAGACAGGGAATTTCATGCATGACATGATTTGCATGAGCTCCAGCACAACAAATAAAGGATTCAGATGCTTTCCAGTTCTGACAGTCACCAGGCAAACTGTCCACTTTCTTCAAGTAATTTTCACCAGTCAGCTGTCTCCCACTGATTTCCATTTCCATGTTCAACACTATCTGTGGAACAAGTTACCCACCAGGTAAGCCCTAACCCTTGCAAACTTACAGGTTCTGGTTTTAGCTCATCTTAGTAATTAAGCGGATTCAAACCACTTAACAGAATGGTTAGGATAAATAAGTAGAGAAGGTAAGAACCTATGGAGACAAGTTTTATTCCTATTTCTTTTGTGGGATTCATCTTTAAGTGGTTTTTCAGCCTGAGCGCTAGGGAAGGAGCAAAGGCAGTCAACCCTTTGGCCGTTACACAAGAGAGAGGGAGCACTGCACTTACAGCAGACTCCTGCCTCCCCACTCTCCCAGAAACTCTTTCCTCTGGATTTTAATTGACCCTAGGTGAAAGCCACAGAGACTGAAATGTCATTTTGTGCACAAGAACATCCAACCCTGTGCCTACAAGGCCTGGAAATGTTGCTCTTGCAAGGCTGTGGATATTTTGCTCCTGCTTGACACCTTTCACCTGCTCCCACTGAACAAGGCAAAACTTCCTGTAATCAAAAGAAGCCAGGTAAAGTAAATTAAATCATTTGAATGGGGAAGGAAAGCTTCAATTTCAGCTAGTTTAGGATCTGTTGTGTAAACTGACATCCAAGTTAACTTTTTTTTTCAGCATGCTACCCACTAATGGTTCCTAGACTTTTTGTTGCTGTGAGTAATACTTTTAGGAGCGTTCTGGGACAACAGAGAGTTTTAGAATGTAATGGGAAATCTATGTGAATTTTTATCATGCTGGTCCCTATCATTCTCTTGGTACATCATAATAAATATTCCCCAATGTCACCATTACGACAAAAAAATCCCCACCAGTCTGATCTTTGCCTTCTTTTCAGTAATTGACCAATTTTAGAGCATAATAAGCATGACTTTCCCCATCTACAGCAAGTTTATTTCAACTTTAAAAATATGTCAATTTTTTTTGATATGTACATTTACATTGTCACATGCAATGCTGCTACACAAACTGCCCTCTAGTGTGAACAGTCTTGCATCACAACTTGCTATGTCATCACCATGACATCACCTGCACAGACAGGCACATAAAAATCATTCAGTCACCTGAAAACTGTAACAAAATATCATATTCTATGATCATTTCTTGAACAGCCACCTCCAGTGAAATCAGTGAAAAGCACAAAATAAATAATAATCCAAGCACAGCATGGTTCACTGCCTCCACAGGCTTGCATTAGTATTACAGCTGTCCAATTTATCCTCCCCACAGCAAATGTGAGTAGCGGTAATTCAAAGCAGCAGAACACATAGGGAGGTATCAGATTCTGAAATACACTTCAAACATGTAATTTAAGAAGCATTTTAATATCTGGTAATGTAGTAATTCAGATATTTCCCCTTCAAAATTTTCATCAATATTTGTTAATTTGGGGATAAAAAATAGCATCATGGAATCTACCTTTTCCTTCTGAGGCAGAGCATAGACCTCACTCTCATTGAGGCACTTCCAGCAGGTGAATATATGTATTTTTGAAAATACTGTAATGATTTAAGAAATGTTCTCTGTAACATATTGTTCATATCCTGAAGAGATGCTAATTCTGATTCATTCAGTATCATTGTCATGAGTACTGGATGCTGAAAGGAGAAATAAAAGAAATAAAATGAAGAAAAAGAATTTCTGCTATTTACCAGGAGTTTAAGTATTTGGCTCAAAGACAGTTGTGAAAATTCCCAAATAATATCTGAACTCTGTCACCAAAAAAATTCTGAAGTACTTTATTTTTACTGCCATTGCTTTCAAAACACTAATACCTGCATTCAACCCCTCAGAAAACTCTAAAATTTCTAGAAGCTTCTACAACTCTTAGTTCATCTGGGTCAAAATTCAAGAGTTCAGAAAACAAGTGTAACTTCTGGGAAGCACTTGGCCCAGGCAATTACCTCACTGAAGCCCATTTGCTGATAACACACAATCCAACAGCATCAGTCAAAACCCAGAGAAAGCCATCCTCTGGAAAAATGTCCTAAGCATTTTTTCCCCAGCACCCCATTTGAAAATAACCATATTTGGCTTAAGAGAAAACTAATGAATTGTGTGTGAACAAGAACAATTAGAAGCAGTATAATTAAAAACTGTTATTAAGTAAGCCAGCTTTGTGGTTCAAGTCTCTATAAACCAAAGAAAGCAATTACCAAAAGATTGCTCTGATGCTTTACTTCAACACAAAAAATCACTTCTTGCATTTTTCAAGTACATATGAGTAACAAAAGAAGACAGGTTCACACCTAGGCTCAAGCTTTGAAAGACAAAATACAAAAAAGCCCACTTTCCACCACCAGTGCCAAAAGCTCCCTTGCCTCTATTTTGTTATTTGTTTTTTCAGCATTGTACTACTACAGTAGAGGAAAAAATATCTCATTGCAGTAATCACACTCAGAAAAAAATCTAATAATGTACCCAACTCTCTGTCTTATTACCAAACACACTACTTTATTTGCAGTAAGTTTCACATTACTCTAAGTTACTATTCAAACTCTAGGATCACATTGGACTGAACGTAAGATTTTTATCATGAAAATAACATGACAGGATCAACCTTGAAGTCATAAGCCTACAATAAGCTTTTCAATCTCCAAAGCCTTTCATTTTGTGCATGTTAAGTTTCATGTATTTATCAGACACTCAAGACCCATCATTCTTGAGCTTTAAATGGAAACATTTAGACTTACCTGTACAAGATTAGACTTCAGTGCTACAGATCTGATCTTAAAAATTCTTACAAGGAACTGTGTTTTCTCAGATATGTGGTACTGATCAGTGCCTGGAAAGTATTTCATCCCAGCAAACTGATATTTTTTCATAAATGCAAACTAGCATTAGTATTTATTTTAAAAGTATGTAAATTTAAGGTATTTAAGGTATTAAGACTTAAAGCATTAACCATTTTAACAGTATTTAAAGATTCCATTTTCAGCTTTGCAGATGTGTTATTTTTAATGAGTTTGCCACAGATGCCACTGCCCTCCGCATACCTGGTCAGGGCTCTCCAACCTCATTACTTTGTAGTGTTAGAAACAAAAATCCAAATTATACCATGATAAGAAACTGTAGTAACTGAGCATTTTAAAATCACACACAATGGATTCTGAACCAAAAGAACCACTCTGCATTTCCACCCTTTTGGCAGTACCAGACACATTCACTGCCCAGACACAAGAGCATCAGTCTCGCAGTGAGTCCTTGCGGCAGCTTTTCAGCTGCGGATGTAACCTCACCGTAAGTCATACAAGAAACCATCACTCTAAAAAGCCTTTTCCAGAAGCCCATGAAACACTTCCTTGATGCTTTGAAAAGGAAGAGAGCACTGGCTGAGGGATGGCTCAGGGATAACTTGGGTGCAGATGCAAGGTAAGTGCAAGAGTGAAGCCAGCTGAACTGTGTTTCACCCTAGTGAGGGCTCTGCTAAGAGTTTGTAAAGGTTAAAAAAATAACAGCTACAGACACAGTCAACTAAGGTAAGAGACAAGCTGTTTGTCCACTTACTAATTCCTCTCTCAAATCCAACTGAACAAGATCGCTAGGTCCAAACGCGAAAGTTCCACAGTGGGATTTCTTTTACTGAAAATGGGAAGTGCCTCTTTCAGGTCTTATATTTCGATTAATCCTCAGATGAGTAAGATTTATGAGCATAAGCAATTCATGACAACATCAGTTCTCATCTGTGGAAGTATTACTGCAATGCGAAAGTACTTCTGCATTACTAAATATTGGGAATATGGACAGCAAAACCATTTTATCTGAACTTGTTTTGATACAGAAAGAGTCTGATTGAGCACTTGACAGAACAATACCCCTCCTATTTTAATAGCACAGCAACCTATTATATTATTAGAATAATACTAAAAAAAATTCACCTAAACACCATTTCTTTTCTAGAATTCTTTCTTTGCCCCATGTGTCTTTTCAGTAAATTTATCCTCACACTTCAACGATATTTCATAAATTTAAAGAAAATATGGGGCCCAACTGATTCCAAACAGGGAGTTAGCTCTATGACTAACACTGACATTGAAAGACCTGCCTGACACCCCCACCCCTTGGCTTTGAGGGCATCCCACCACCTACCCCATGCATTAGCACCCAGCTCCTCCACACACAGCGTTCCTGCACACCAGCCAGCACATCACACACACCTGGTTGCACAGGGACAGCCTTAAAGCTGCTGCCATGGGTCAGTGGAACTGTGCCCTTCCCAGCACCAGTGCTGGCCACCCAAGCCTAGGGCTATGCACCTGCGGGGAGGCCACGGGCTCTAGAAGGAGCAGAAAGCGGGTGCAGATGCTGGTGATGGCCTGAAAAGCTGCCTCCAACGCATCCCTCATACAACCGTGCTAACAGCACCCATCACACACACGGCCTCAGGCAAAGCGACGGGGGGAAAGTGCATTTTCACTGCCAGGCCGCGAAATCAGGAGGGCTGCACACCGCGAGGCACCAGGGAGCGCCCTGGCTCCCGCATGCCTCCAGCGGGGCTGGGGATGGGATCCGCGTCCTCCTTCCCGGAGGAGAAGTCGGAGGCAGGAGAGGGCACCTGGAACCAGAGTGTCGGGCAGCTCCCGGGCAGGGTGGAGGAAAAGATGCGGAAATAGAGAGGCGCTGGCCGGGCCACCACGGGGTTAGTCAAGGGCAAAGCCCCGGGAAGGATGCGTGTTCCGGGGGCCGCTGGTCAGCGCGGTCCTGGAAGGACGGCGAAGCCGCACGGAGAGTGGGAGTCGCTCCCGGCAGCCCCGGCGTTCGGCGCCCGCTCCGTGCGGCCGGGAAGGAGCTAGTGGCGGCCCGGGACCAGCCCGGGAGCCCCGCAAGGTACGGCCGGCACCGCTCCGCCGCTCGCGGAGGATGCGCGACGCGGGGCTGACCATCGACGGGTTTCTCTCCGCGCCGTGCCATTCCCGGCCCCCCTTCTCCATCTCCCGCCCCACAGCCCCTCAGCGGGCACCGGCCCCGGCCGAGCTGCCCTCCGCAACCGCGGCTTTCGAGGCCAGCCCGCAGTCCTGCGATCTAACGAGCAATCGGGACTTCTGCAGAGTTTTTCAAATTGTGCGGAGGGCACGGATTAATATTAACATATTCACCCATGGCTGGACACCGCAGTTCTCCATCCAAAAATAATTAGTTCCTTGGATGACTGCTAAGTAACGCGATTTAATAGACTGAAATTTCTCTCTCTCAAAGTAAGGAAAATCTACCTCCTGAAAACCTCTGTAAATTAGAGGAGTGCTCCTTCTGGAAGACGCTCACTCTTCCGTTTACAAAGTACCCCCGAAACCCTAACACGGCGGCTGAACCAGCCTGCCTGCAGGGCAAACCCTGAATCCTCCTCTCTCCCACTCCTTGCCCGAGGATGCGGGACTCGGAAAGCAGCGGCAGCTGTTCCGAGCGAAAAGCCGCGGAGCCCCGCACGCCGGTGCCGCGGCCGCGAGCAGAGCCCCGCCACACGTGGGAGCCCCGCACCCCCGGGTGGACACCAACGGCGACAAAAATTAATAACAACAACAAACATGTAAGAAATTAGGGGCGAGTTACGAAGTTTAAAGTTTCTTGGAGAAACAGCAGAACGGGGAAGATACCACGAGGAAGGAAAGCGGAGCATCCCCCAAGCCGCCGGCCCCGGCCGGCAGCGACGGCGATCCCACAGCCCCGGGGACCCACNCCCGCCCGCGCCTCCTCCGCCCCCGCCCCTGCGTGCGCGCCCCTCCGCCGGGACCGTCCTGCCACCGCGCCGCTCCCCTTCTGCGCTGAGAACTTCGCCGGCTTTCCCTAACGCTTCTTTTCGCGTTGGTTTTGGGGAGGGGTGCTAACAATTTTTTTTTTCTTCACTTTTTTTTTCGTTTAAATTTTTGTTGTTAACGGGTTTTTTTCTTGATTAGGGGGCGGTTTTCTCTATCTTCACTTTCCGCCCCTCCTCCTTCTCCCCCCCTTCCCCCTCCCCTTTCAGCAGCACATTTAGGTCCACAAGAAAATTGTCGCCTGGAAAAAAAATAGATCTCCGGTGGCTGGAATGTATTTGACTTTTCTGGAAAGCTTTTTACACTTTAAAATACGGTGCTGCTTAGAAAATGCTTTGGGTTTAAAGGGACCGCTTCAAGGCCCAGCTGGTGTGTCCCTGTGCGTGTTCTGAGTGAACCTCACAGGCGGGGTTGAAATAGCAATGTTGTAAAATAGAAAGTTATTAATGTTGTTATCAATACAAGTAAAAATGTGTTTCATTTTTGGCAATGTATTGCAATCCCTCATACTTAAATGAGGGAAGTTGAGATTGAACATCCTCTTCCTGGGGCAGTGCTTTAGGTAACTTCACTCTGGGGTCAGAGAAAGTCGCAGCAGTGACCCTGTGGTCCTTGACATAACTTCTCAGCCCTCCCTCCTGGTGAAGGACCTCATCCAGTCTTACTTCAAATGTAAAGAGTCCTAGATTTTGCTCTTGAAGTCTTGTTTGAATGTTTGTTTTAGGGGTATTTTTTTCCTCTTATAATTACTTAAGCATATTTTGCTTTCCTGTGCTTTCTAAAAGAAAGTATTTTCATATGCTTCTTGCAGAGAAAAATGATTACAAACATCAACATGACTCACAGGAAAATACAAGGGGTCTTTTAAAGAAAAAAATTAAAACTATGCATTTGGGGAGTTCAACTGACAAGTATTGAGCCATACAGACATCTTACTTTTGTTTAATGAATAATGGCAATTATTTGGATATTAAAATATTATGTAACATGCTAACAGAATCTGATACAAGTATATTTGAGAAGTAAAGAACTCTATTCTTACATATATGAAAATGCTCAGGAAAGCTAAGAAAACCCAGCTACAAACAGCAATTCCATGTGCCTAATGAGTCTGATAAAAGGAACCCTATCACCAGAGCTTAAGCCTCCTCTGAGGAGGTACAGCCAGCTCACAGGCAGTGTGTGGAGTTAAAATGTAACCTCTATCTGTCTCAACAGGAATTGTAAGGAAGCCCTGTCCCAGCAGGATGAATATGACACCTCAGTGTCAGGGCACAGCCTGTGGAGGTTGCTCCCTCCCTCCCCACATTCAGGCCCAGCTCACCCACACATCTCGACCACGAACCAAGCCTGATATGTGATTCTCAATCTTCTGGCAGAGGTTTCTGTGCACATCAATCTTTGTGAATACACCTAGTGATGGTGTCTGTAGGTGCCAGAACACTGAGATCAGCAAGTACTTAATCTGCTAAAGTGTCTGATCAGCCTGTGGTAAAGTGAATCCCAGCATTGTTTTAAGACCACAGGATCCATCTTAAAAATTTTAAGTTTCCAAGGAAGCTCTCCTTGCCTTAGAGGCTACAAAGCAGCAGTTAATAGTAGTCTCTGTGTGTAGGATACATGCAGAGCTGAAACATTCTGTGCACTTTGGCAACACATTTCCAGATATTGATTGGGTTTGGGGGTTTTTGTTTTGTTTTGTTGGTTTTGTTTTGATTTTGAGTTTTTCAAATTAACTAAAGCCAGGATGAAGTATTTATTATCTTTATAGTGCAGTTACCAAATTCTTTACTTTAGAAAGCATTGGTTTTGTGCTAGTGTTTGGGAAGTAATTAGGCAGTTTTCAATATTTTCCATTCACACTGTATGAAAAGAGGAGTTCAAATAAATGTATTGCGTGGCTCCTTACATTTTACCAGACTGTTCATCTACTGCAAAATCTATGCAGCCGCAGTGCCACCTTTTGGCTGAAATGTCTTTCTTGTAAGTAACAACACCTCTTTCCCTCAACTGCTGGGAGTTAACTGTTTGCATACACAGAATTTTGAGAGAACAACGAAACATCCATCGTCCAGCCACACACCTCTGGAGTGGTTAAAAGTATAAAGAAATGCATGAAGCCTTACCAAGAATTGTGTACACCTTCTGTAGCTCAGCTGTTGACAGAAACAATAAATGCATTAACTTGAAAATTGGAGAGGCACTTTAGCTAGCAAGGAAGCAATAAAGCACAGGACTGACTTAAATATGGAAAGAGAAACTGAATTAATGGGGAAAGTGTCTGTTGGATTAAGTGTACCTAACAGAGAACAATGATTAGAAATAGTCCAGGAGCTTATTTAGCTAATGCCAGCTTTTTAAATGCTGGCATTAGCTAAATAGTCCAGGAGCTTATTTAGCTAATGCCAGCTTTATATTCAAAAGCAATTTGAATATAAAGCAAGAGGTCTGCTTCTTCCCTAAAGGCATACAACTTACTGAAATCACACTATGGGCCACAGAGTTTTCCTCTTTCCCTTTGCAAACCACAGGAAATTGCCAGTCTGTGTGACTCCTTCAGCATCCAGTAAATGTGCTAGCAGTGGATGTAGCTGTCTCATCACCTATCAGCATTTCTTTCCCTTGCTTTCAGCTACCAGGATCTCAGCCCCCCAGATGTGTAACACCCACCTTAGCTGATAACATTTTAGCACTGGGGAGGTTGATGAAGCCTTAATAAAGAGTGGGAAGAAGATCTTGCTTTTATAAAATAATAAACCTGAGCCATGAAAAGATTTGCTCTACCTCATCTTTTCACCTTCTCTGTAGTGATAACTTGGGGTGTTTTTTGAAAAATGTTGCTCCCACTCCATCCAGTAGGCAAAATCAGTGGCAGTGAATTGAGTCAGAGGCCAAGAGAGCTACTGGGAGGAAAAAAGTCCACAATGTATTGTGTCACCAGTTCCACTAGGTAGAATATAATCATTTAGAATTGGTAGTTGAAGTTGACTATATTGAGCTGACTGTCCAAAACAGTGCTGTTCAGAAAAACAGCTTCTAATTGCCTGAGCTTTCGTGTTTGTTTGGCTGTTTGAATCATGAACCCATGCCTTTGTTCTAACAGTCAGAGATTCTGAGTAATATAACAAGGGCTTGACTATGGATACATGTATATATATAGAGAGAGAGATAGATAGATAGATAGATAGATAGATAGATAGATAGATAGATAACATGATCACACAGTCCATACAGTTGGCAAGCTCCATAAATGAGTGCTAAACTAGCTGAAGAAATAAAACTCCTCTATATAAAAAGTCAGCAAGGCTTTAAGTTCTACTGAGAGGCAGGAGAAGTTACTGGAGCATTTTCAGGGCAGTCACTGCTGTACAGTGCTGGCTTATATTTGTTATTTTTACAATATGAGAGTCCTGCTTTGGGGACCTGTGGGGAAGGAAATGGCTTTAACATTTGCAGTGATGATTAACTAGCATGTTATGTCTCTTGATCCATGCTCCCTAAGAATACATGAAAACATCCTGCTCCTCGTACCTATTCTCCTCCTGCTCAGTCCTGTCAGCAGCTGGGGGAACAGCCTGCAGTGGCTCACCAGGAGTCAAGCAATTCAGTTTTTAAGCTTAGTTCACATTCAGCTCTGACTGAAGATGTTATTGTTCACTTCCAGCATGAAGCTCAGTTAAACTTCAAAATAATATTCAAGTTCAGTGCTGGTTCAAGTTTTAAAAAAAGAGTTCAAGCTGATTTTTGGTTCAGAGTGGGTTTAACTCCCTGGTACCAGCAGTAGTCAGTAACTATTTTATCTTCCTAAATTATGAGCTTGTCTTCCTTTACAATAAGGAAAGTCATTGCACTCAAATATATGCTGAGTAGGCATCCTTAGAAATATTCAGCTGCCCCAGAGCAGGAAAGTTTCTTAGGAGCATCCAAATTTCCTCCATGCTTGATTTATCTTCCATTCATTAATCCACAATTTCACCACTCATTTCAGATGAATTAGAACTGGGTACAGGGTGTGCAGAAGCTTTGTAAAATCAGATGCATTACCAAAGGTCTGATTTTTTGCCTCCTAGCCTGTATTAGCGTTCACAACTCGTGTCACAGAGTCTGTCTAGAACTTTCATCTTGCTCAGTAAATACCTGTTTATAGAAACTCTTGTTGATTGCTGGTCTTGTTTTGATGGGTTTTATAATCTGATCAATTAGGAAGCATCAAAATGTTATTGTCTTTACCTGAGAATAATGTAAAACTCAACAGGGGAGAACTGTACTCAAGCAGTTCCAGTTTCATCACGTTTTGTAAGACATCAAACCTGGCAGAATCCAAATGGTGTCTCAAAGTCTCATTTACTGTCTATGCAATTATAAAGGAAATCTGTTCTTGACTACTGAACACTTCCACATAGATCAGAAGTTAATCATCAGGAGCAACATTCATTATGACTGTTAAGAGAAATGGCATTGTCTAGTGGTCAGTGCAGAGGACTAACAAAACAGAGCTGCTCACTGAATGGATGGAAACCAAAAACATCCCCAAGCTCCTCCAGCATTATTTTGTGGCTGCATCAATAACACAGGAAAGCTCTTCCATATCCATTAACAAGAGAGGCTAGACAAGGTGGAAGCTAGTGGGATCTTCACACAGAGCTGTGACATGACATACCTGTGAATTTACTCATCAGGAGTAAATTTTAGCAATTATACATGAATTGTGTTTGCTCCTTTCAAATCAAATAAGCATCAGCATGTAGCCACTGCTTTGTTTGCATGCAAGTTTCTTTTCTTGGTAGAATAAGAAGTATAAGATAGCTTCAACATCCTGAACTGCTGAATATTAATAAATATTTAACAGTTGAATAAACTGTTGAATATTAATAAATATTAATATTAATACTTTTAATAGTTTCCTGATTAGATTATCAGATTTCTGTTATTGCTGAGGCATATTATGCCAGGGAATTTTAAGCACCACACCTCGGTAGTGATCAAATAAAAAAAAAAAAAAGAAAAATAATTCTAATTCAGAATGCATAGTTTACCTGCCTGCATGTAATCATGTTACACAGTGGAAGACTTTTTCAAAAGATTGTGCAAAGTCTGAAAGGATTGTTCAATAAACAATGAACCATGAATTTTCCCCTGCGTGTTCAGAGCCCAAACATGAGCAGACTGTCAAATAACAAACAGGCATGTCACATAATTAAAACTGTCTAGTAAAAGAGCAAAGCCTGTCAAGAGTATTTTTCAGTCTGAAAAAACCACAAGTAATAAATTTCCTACTCGTCACTGAACAAGAATTAACCATTAAGAGTATCTGTTTAATACTTTTACATTTCAGGCATATTTTAAAGAAAATTTTTAAACAAGCTGGAACAATGCCATGAAATACAATTATTCCTGGTCATGCTCTGTAATCAAGATCATTGGTTTGACTATGGATAATTACAACATGATCATAAAGTGCGTGATGAAATTAAGTGGTTCCAAGACACTCCTGTCCAGATTGCTGTAAACACAGAGCTATGCAACAGATCTGAGCTAGCTGGAATTAAAACATGAAACATTCATCTGGACTCCTTTGGAAATGGCTGTCAGCGATGCTCTGTGGTGGTGGGGATATCATTAGCAGCTGGCAGAGAGCTGGGCCTTTGCATCACAGAAGCACCGTCGCAATTTACACTTCTGCTGGCGGCGTCAGTGCAGAGCAAAGAGAAATGAGGCTGAGCAGATCCCAAAGCATGCTGGACCAAAACCAGAATTCTCTGTGGAGCAGTATAACAGTAAAATAATAGATTTATTACCCAAGTGTAAGAGCAGACATCACTTCACACACCTGTGTTTCAGCCAGAACTCCTTCCTCCAGCTGAGCCTACGCAATCAAGGAAACCACTAACTCCTGCAAGTCCTGAGCTCAGATCCAGTTTAGGCTGACTGTGACTGAAATGCATCATTCCTGAAAGCTGGGCAGTGGGCAGGCACGCCCTAAAAACACTCTTCATTCACGTGGGATTCGTGGGCAGGGAGCACTCCCTTCTAGTGAGACAATGAAATGCTTTCAGTCTGATGTCTCTTTGCAGTTTCCCCACATCTTCCACTTCATCCCTACCTGCCTTTCTGCAGAGCCTCCTATTGCAACACCTGCTCTTCTGCAATGGCTGGAGAAGCATAACCTGTCCTTTTGCTTCCCTTTAAACAGACACTAAAAAATCCTTATAAAATCTGTGTGTGTTGTTACCACACTTCAGGCAGCCTCAGGCGGATCTGCAACATAAGGAAGCAGATGGGAATTTCAGGTTGGAAGGGGAAGTGGCTCCAGCAGTGGTC
>VYZP01047991.1:530-62606 GCA_013400635.1 Hypocryptadius cinnamomeus | reverse complement strand
AATTCTAGATGTGCAGTCTGAAATAGACTTGAGCAAGGAGGTGCCCAGCTAACACGCTGTGCTGAGCTGTAGGCAGCAGCTTGGGGCGGAGAGGAGGTGCTGGTTGGCTCTGCAGACCTGCTCTGGTCCCAGTTTCTGCACCTGTTCAGGTGCTGGGAACTCAGAGCTGTGCTTGGTTACTCTGTGCAGGTGTCACTCTGAATCACCTCGAATTCTTGTTGTTATGGCAACATTAAAAAACTTCCTTATCAGGAGTGAGGGAACCCATGCTGGTAAATACACTGAAGTGCGTCAGACAAAGGCCTTTCTCCTGCAGGCTGTTCAGGACATGACTCAGGGCACCAGGCTAAACAAACAAGGACAAATCAAATGAACAGGGTTTACTTGGACTAGAAAGCACTGTTGTTGATGAGGAATTGAATTTTTTTTTTCCAACCGGGAGAATTTATTTGTGCAAAACGTTAGCAACTTGTGTTGTAATGGAAAAATAATGAAAGAAGGACATAGAAAAAGGAGTGCATAGATGAATGCTTTGGAGAGATGGGATTAGGAGTGCAGAGTATGTGTAGGCAGTGCATGGTGACGAGGTGAAAACCAGGGCAGATGTGTGGCCACAGGCTTGAGATCGGATGTCAGATCAAGAGATGAAAGCTGGAAGATGGATCAGCAGCTTGGGAAAGACAGCAAGGGCAGTGGGCAGAAGCTGCAAAAGGGTGACGCTGCATGAAAAGGGAAGAGGAGCCCATACAGCCATATGGAAAAAACCCAGTCAAGATAGGGCTGTAGGAGTGCAGAAATACCTTCCCACAGCTGCTTCTGGGAGCTGCATCTGCTGTTTTATTACCAGCAGGTAGCAATGTAAATATTTTAATCATAACAAATACAATCCATGCCAGGCTATACTATCACTAATCACCATTCCACAGTAAGATTTACAGAACACACAAAACTCCCCAAAAAACCACAGACAGCTGAGAACTGACTAATTACAAAAGTCTGCCCAAACTGCAGCAGTTTTCCATGGAGAAATAAGTGGCATTAGTTGGAGAATGAGTGTTGTTTTGTAAGCCATCAGCATCCAGCAGCAGCCTAGTGAAAAACTGTGTCACTGTTAGTGCACCAGTATCCATCAGCTCAAGCAATTGATGTAGATGTAATCACTGTCTCTAATAGAAATAAAGTCAGGGTAATGGAACATTGTCACAGGATCAATGTCTCCTGTTTTGAAAATAAACCCCCTCAGCTTTGCTTTTGCATTTATGTACCAGCAGGCGACCACATCATTCAATTCAATTGACACAGTCCCTTAGAGCCCTGAATGATCTATTGTGGGAACATCAGGAAGAACATATTGGAAAAAATGGAACGTTCCTGATCAGACTTACAGGCCATGTTATTTAGTGGGTTTTCTAGCAGTGAAAATGTGAATAAATCAAATGAAAGCAGAAGCTTAGCACGGTATGGGGATTTTTAACCCTGTTTAGCTGTTAATTTCTACAGGTTCTTGATCAAAAAAATTGAACCACAGGAGTTGTGTTTATTTTCAGTGGTGGTGTTCACAAATAGAAAATCACTTTTGGACCTTGCCCCTCCCTTCCTTAGTCTCAGCAGAAGCCCTTGATGGGGCTCATTTTGACTGACTCAAGGGCTCTTCTCAATCTGTTATTTTCTCAGAATTTTTTACACAGTTTGATCCAAGCGAGGTTTAATGGGTGTGCTCCCACATTCATCCATAATTAATTTCTTGCAAAGGCTTTAATGTGGCACAGGAGATCAGCAACCATATAGTTGCATACTTAAAACCAGGTGCATGCCAAAAAGGTGTATAGAGGATTTTAAACAACGTTGCAGAAAAGACTTTTTCCAGTTTTCACCTTTCTTGGACTTGATTCCAGCAGCTGTTCTGTGTCTAGATCCAGGCAGCATTAGCAGGCAGCTATTTTAGCACTTAGTAAAGCCACTGAACAATTTCACAAAGCCTTCTTGAGACAGGGTCTAAGAGTTTGATTGCAGAAGTCTGTCTTTATTGGAATTAGGTATTCCTGAAGGACTGTAACTGTCTAAAGGGACTTCCTTCTAATGGCCTAAGAATGGAAGCTGCAGAGCTTGTTTGATGTTACCACTGTTCCTGAGATGCCCCTCTAATAAGGTGATTTTCCCTTTTTGAGGGACTGATGGACAGATGTCTCTCCCTGGAGGAGTGCCAAGCATTTGTCTGGTGCTTCCCTCTCCATTACAGAGATATATTTAGCACACAGAGCTTGGAATTTGGACCTTGCAGGTCATCTTGAAGTAATCCATACCGGCCAAACCTACACTAGTGCTCCCTCAGGTGATTCTGCTAATTCTGGTCATCAGTCAGGACCAATCACTTTCTAATCAGATTTACAGATGCCATATTTCCAGTTTTGCTGCCATAATCATCTGTGCATCTTGTGTGTGGGTAGGACAGTCTAACCCTGAAGGTCATCTCATCAAGCCACAGGTTCTTCCTTTCTAAAAATGCATTTGGTCTGGATTAGACAATTGATCCAGGAGCATTTCATAATGTTTAGCTATATTTCCTGGTGTGTTCTGGTAATTATTTAAGTATTGAAAGAGGGTGGTGGTTTAATCTTTGAATGACTATGTCTGGACAGTTTTCACTTAATCCCAGTTTGTCTCCATCAGGGAGTCTGAGCTCTGTGATTAAAAATCCTTCACTAAACAAGATGTTTGGGCTTGGGATCTTGTGGGGAGTCAGGGAGGGATGGCTTTTGTGAAGTAATCAAAAATGAGGCAGGGCTTACTGCTGGAGGTTTTACTGCGTGTTCTGAGCAGCTGTTTGGCTTTTAAGTTATAAAGGAACATATTTGCCTCTGCAGAAGGATGTATCAGGGCTAGCTCCATTTCAGCAAGGTTGTAATTGTCATGCAGGAGAGTTGTGCCTTTAAAGAGATGTCACAAAATCACAGAATGATTGGCGTGGGAAGGGACCTCTGGAGATCCTTTAGTCCATCTGTGTCTACTTTCATTGTTACCCAGAGAGTTGAAAAGTCTTTAAAATACTGATAAACAATGTCTTTATTATTCTGATACAGGAAATAAGGAGAATCTTCCCCAAACATAATTTCTTCTGGTGTTGCATTGTAATAATGAGAAGAAAAAAGGTTTTAAAAATGTAAAGTGTTGAATGAAGTGTCAATACCAGAAATATTCCTGTATCTTTGGTCAGCCTAGGGATTTACAAAATGTGGCTGCCAAGAATCACTGCAAGATGCCCTATAGCTGTCCAAGAAGGTGTATTTTCAACTCCAGAAACACAGAAGTTTGCAGCTCTGTAGCCACAGCTGTGGAAACACAGTACTGGATATGCTGTCGCTTGTGTCTGTGCTGTCACATCCGGAATTCCAGCCTCCTGGGTCACACAGCATGGGACTTTGGGGAGGAGATTCGGAGTTCAGTAATTAAATACTACTTTGCTCTAGGCAAAATCAACAAATGGGCTTCATCTGCAGCATATTTTGTAACTTACTCAGGACTGGGCTGCATTTTTCAGATAAGTAGACAGTAACTTACTTTTAGCCAAGGTTCTGGGTGGTTTTGTGTTTTGTTGTGGTTTTTATTTGGGTTTTTTTTTTTTCCTTCTCTTCCCTTTCAGGGTTGTAATTCTTTTTCTTCAGAAGATTTCAGACTGGCTTTGTCATCTTGTATTCTTCATACTCTCAAATTGGCATGGAAAGGCAGAGACTGTTGCCATAAATTAGGTCACTAAAGCTGAAGTACAGAATACAAATATTTATCGCCTGAGCTAAGGAAGGCAATTCAGATGAGGAAAGGAAAAGTTATTTTTTTTATTGTTCAGAAATTAAGCTATACTCCCAAGGTTAAAAGTAAAGCAATAGAGTTAAGCAATGAACATGAGAAGCATCTCTTGGTTTAAATTACTAGAAGGAAAACTAGCAAAGCCTGATGATATGAGAAATCAGTAAGAAGGTTCATAAGATAGAATTTCATAGATAATTTTTGTGCAAGTGCGCATCTGACATATTATTAAATCTTAAACAAAAGGGCATTTAGCTAATAGAAGTTTAGAGGCACAGGTAAAAATGCAGAAAATGAGAGCACTATTTTGAGATATTACAGAAAACACTTGGGCATTTAATTTGAAACAGTGTTTTCCTTTTCATTCAGAGTGTTAGAATTCCTAACTGGAGATAGTGGGAAAACTTTACTAAGGGTTCAATTGCACTTTGCCCAATACAATATTGGCTGGCATCACTCAAGTGAAGATGTGAAAGAGCAAATAGGAGTGTTTAGAGCAAGTAGTTGGTACACTTGAAGAAAAGTCAAGCTTTTTTTTTTCTTTTTACAGTGTGACAAAATGTTCATTTTGATTGAAATTGGTATCTAATAAATTCTTACACAGAAGGATGTATAACATGAGTCATAGACTGCATGCTTGATGTAAAGTAACCACTAATTAATTTTATGAGTTTTCCTTTATAAAGCATTTCTAAAAGGCTTTGCAGAACTCTTCTTTGGATGTAAACTTAGGAATTTCCTCAGCCATTGGGGATGGACCCGCTGTGTCTCAGGGAAGAGCATTTGGAGAAAGCTTCAGTAGAAAAGCAGCCACAAGGAATGGTATTTTGTGGTTTAAATCTCCAATTCTGTAACCTGTGCTGGCTTTGAATGGTGGTATCTGAATGAAATCCTGCTGGAACCTCACACATCCAGAAATTTGGTCTGAGTGGCTGGATTGAAACTGCACCCTTTTTATTTTAATCATCATGGCCATTAAAACCAAGAAATACTCTTAAGCAACAATTGATAAAATGTCTTTGTGCACATATGCTAACAAAATACTTGTCTGGATTTCTTGCAAAAGAGGAAAAAATAAAAGCTCTAATGGCAATACTTCTGTTGTAGGGCTTTTATTGTTTCTGTAGCCAGACTTCTGTTTTCCATGGATAAATGCTGCAGACTGTTTATGTCTGAACATTAAGCATACTTCAGAGCTACCCAGAGCATTAGCTGCTCCCATTAACATATCATATTTGGTATCAAACTAATGATTGGTATATTTTAATGATTGGTATGTTTTATTATTCACAGCAGCCTGTCAGGTTTTCCTGTTATCCTACCTATTGGGAATGTTGGAGCCCACCTACAACTGCAGAAATATCACTTTCTTAGGCTGTTATTTGATGATACAGTAACTCTAACTGTAGTGTAACTCCAATATACATTATCAAATGGTGCTTAAGAGATACCCAGTAATAATCTGATGTATAAACTTTCTCTGCCAGTTCAGGTTGGTCTGAAAAAGCCCCTAAACAACCAAAAAACCTATTAGGCCAGGAGCCATATCGGGTGGCATCTGTTCTCCAGCATTTGGCATGATCCTGGACAAGGAGTACAAAGCTAGCACAAACATGTGGAGTGGAATAATGATTTGTCAGAAGCACAGCCAGGTTTGCACCGTTGAGCACTGATTAGACCTGGTGTTGGTGAGAGTGGAATGTGATCTCCTTTTAATGGATTTTAGTTGTAGATTTTGCCCCAGGTATGAAGTGTGTGAATGGTCCTCAAGGCACAGAGGTGCTGGGGTGAGATCTGCCCCTCTGCCTTGGGACAGGCACAGAAACACAGACACACTTCACACAAAGCCAGAGCTGGTGGTGTCTCTGGGATAAGAAACCTTGTTTCCTTTGGAAAAAGTAGCTTCCAAATGAATTTTTGTGTGATTCCTGGCATGGAATGAGTGGGTCAGTTTGTCTAAAGCACAGGCGTGTATCTTGTCTGCTTCTGACCTGTTGTTGAGTAAGTCTCAAGGCTGGCATCTCTATAGACAGTTGGCTTTTATGGCTGATATGTGTTATGCCTGATAAATTTTGGGACTTCAGGGACTTTCTGTAGCAGTCTTAAAAATTACCTGGGGTATCTAGATGTTGTGCTGATTCTAGCTGAGCAGTGGTGTTACGAACTACAGGCCCATCCTCTGGGAAGGAAAATAAAACCTGGGAAGAGGCCTGCTGAAATGGACTTTCTTTTGAGCAGGGAATATCGATCCTGGTGTGGTCCCATGAGCAATTTGAGCATCGTTCATAAGCTCTCATGCCCATCCTTTTTTTACCTGTCATGGGGTATTTTATTTATTTATTTAATCATGGTTTAGCTAGTGAAGAATCTGCTTCACATGTGCTGTGCCTGCTCCAGGGTGCAAAACAAAAGTAGAGGCAAGTGGGAGAGATTTCCTTTAAAAGCATAATTGGATCTAAAACAGCAGTGTGGGTGCATCATACTTTGCCATGTAATTCCTCAGAATGTTTTGAGGAAAACCTGGAATGTTTCTAAGGTCAAGGAAGAAAAAGGGCCTTAAGGATCTCATCACATTTTTAGAATGGGTTTGGGACATAAAGCTGCAAATATTTTAAGATATTATAATTGTCCCTATGCAAATTAGGCTACAAATCTAAGACTGCTAGGAATGACATGTTAACTTCTTACTTTTGTCTCATTTTTATGTGCCTCTTCGGTGATTTAATTTCTGCATATAAAATGAAGAGCAATATTAATATCTATTAAAGTGTCCAAAATGAGTAGTTGATTGCTTGTGGAAATAGTGAATCTGGGGGGAATTAGCCAGCATTGATGAATTATTTTTTTTAGGATGTGGGGTACATGTATACATGCATGGGTCCATTGTCACAAACAATGTGAGAGCTGGCAGTGTAAGCCTGGTGTTAATTCAGAATGTGTCAAAGGGAAATAATTATTGTATCCTCTTCTACTGTATTTTCTCTTTAATGTCACATTTTGCTTTGGGTTGGAAGGAAGGTGGTTTGCTGCTGCTCCTTCTTACATTTCTTGTGTCACTTGGCTGTGGATGCTGTCCCCAGGCTCTGCCTGAGCCACAGGGCCTGGGATGGGGGAAACACAGAAAAGCCCTTCCCGAAAATGTAAATGAGCACTGAGAACATGCACAAAGCAGTATTTTGGTAAAACACCAGAACCTTTTGCACCGTTTCCACTTTCAATCCCCTCACCAGGCAAACAGTGTGTTTCTTGGAGCTGTTTCTGTGTTTTTCTGGTGGCCAGGGTGCCACAGCTGGTGCTGCAGTGCCACCTCCTGATGGCTGGGCAGGACCAGAGCTGCTTGTGCAAAACACTCAGAACCAGCCTTGGAAAAATGAGGCTGCTTTGATTCAGGTGGGGTGCAGAACACTTTTGACAGACAAGCAAAAGATTGGGTTTTTTTTTTTCCTTCAGGTGAATTGATGTGGCACCTGCACGGTTCTGCTTTGAGGGGAGAGCCCTCTTTGTATAAATAATTCAGGACCTCTCTGTGTGACAAATAGCACTTTCATCCGATTTCTGTGGTTTGATCTATCGTTTTTGGTGATGCAGCAGGATTTTGAAACTTGGTGACAGACCCATGAAACAAACGCTGCCATTTGTGTGTGTGTATGTAATGTAAAAAAAAACCTTCTTTATGAGTCTCTTTAAAGTTAATTACCTTCTCCTCTGAAGGAAAATATTGTTCCTCTTCCTACAGTATTTTTCTGTAAAAAACAGTCTTAAAGATAGATTATTTGCTGCATGTATGGCAACAAAACTTAGCTAAATAAAATCAGTTTTTGGTCCTGCGCGTGGTGAAATTGATTGCTAATGCATGAAATGGCTAAAAATGCCATTCATTTTACATTCTGCTCAGCAAACAAGTCCTCAAAATATATAGTGGAGTTTGGCAGGGATGTCTTGTAGCCCAGGTGTGGCTGGGGTTCTGGAGAGGTGGGTAGGGTTGGTATCAATGTACATTCCTGTACCAGTTGTGTTGCACTTACTAGAAGTCATTGTCTTGGGGCAGCTCTTTGCTTTAGAAATGAAAAGGATTTAAGTAGAACTGCGATTTTATTTTTTTTCCTTAAGAAGCTAAAGCTATCTCCCCGCACAGCATGGCTGTGAGCTGGGTGACCACGTGCCTGGGACAGGTTTGGGGATGTCTGTGTGTGGTTTCAGGCAAATAAATTCATTTTCAAGCCCAAGTTCATCCTTTAGCCTCTGCTCTTCTTGAGGGGTTTAATTGTGTCTTGTATTCAACACTTCCCCACTGGAGCAGCAGTGGCAAATGGCCTGTCCATGCAGCCATGTGGCAGGAGCCTTGTTGTAGGAAAAGTCATTCTCTAGTATTTTTTTACATCAGATCCCAGGTAAAACTTTGTCAAGTAACAGTAGGAAAGTCACTTTGCCTTCTCAGACTCCAGTTGTGTAGGAGAAGCAATGGTGGTGGTCAGCTGGGTAAAAACCTGGGAAGGTTTGCTGATGGAAAATGCTGGACAGATAATTGGAACAGGAGGTGGACATTATTTCATAACATGTTCTGAAAGCTGATGTTTTCACTTGTTTACTTGGAAACGTCAGAGTTTTCAAACATTCAGACATCATGAGAATGTTCTCAAAAATGAGACCTTGAGTTAGAAAAAAACACTGTATTCTGTCTCTTCATGTCTTAAAGACTGCTGTTGCCTCATATTTTCCAAGTTTATAATCCAAAGTATGTATAGTCTGATACATGATTTGTCTAAATATTTGCTATTACTAAAATAATAAAAAAAAAATGGTGTGTGTGTGTAAATATATATATTCCATCAATATTTTTGAAGCACTGATTGAAACCCTAGGGAAATGTTACTAAAAATGGACTGTTTAAAGTTTGTTTCTAATGTCAAGAATTCCTTTTGTAAAGCCAAAAGGTATGGCTGAGATGTTTTCTAATCTTTAGTGGGATTAGCTGGGCTTGTTTGAACAGACACTGTAATGTGGCTCCTACTGTTCTGCACCTTTTCACTAGAGCAGGAGTACCTGAAAATTGGAGTAGATAAGAATGTAAAAGTGAGAACCTGCCTGGATGCCAATGTGAAACCAAGTTCTTGGTCTTTGTTAACCAGGCAGAGAGAGACTATGTTATAAAAAATGTGTTCCATAGCAGTAATGTAAATTGGATGAAACTTGATTATTTTTTAAAACCTGTGATAGGAGGCCTTTTTTAGTACTTCTAGTATTAAACAGCAGAGTTCCCCAGTCCATACCAACTTGCATCGTATGAGAATCCAGCTCGTTAATATTTAATTTACTGACCTTTATTTTGTGGTGAGACAAATGACTTTTTAATGACTCCAGTAGACTTATTTGCATTATAAAATAAAGCCATTGTCTATGCTGCCAGGGAGCTACTTACTTTATAAATATAGCATTTGTTGGGAAATACCTATTAGGTACTAAAAATATTTAATTGACCTACTTTTTTTTATTATTTGCAGGGTTGTGTCCTTTGTTGTGACCTCATGGTTTAACTGGGAATAAAGATGAGTATAAGCAGTGATGAGGTTAACTTCCTGGTATATAGATACTTGCAAGAGTCAGGTGAGTTTTTACAATTCTGGTTATTAAACAATGCATAATTTATTTGATCTTCATCTGCAACTGGCTTTAGCGAACACAGGCTCATTTAATTATTTTGCCAGTAGGCATGGATTCTGTCTGAACTGTTTCTTAGTGTTTCTTCTCAACAAGAGAGTGAATTCCTGCCAAGTTACCTTCTGTAACTTAATCAGATTTAGTCATTTGGAGTCTTCAGATGGCAGTCAAGCAGCCAAGGACTCACTCGATTGCTAAAATGCATTTTCCTGGAGATCACTTCTCCACAGGGTGATGATGGCACTTTGCACCATTTTCTTCAGGGCCGCTTGAAGAAGAAAATAGAAAGATCAGCAAAATGCTGTTTTTGCTGTTGTTTTGGAGTGATGGTGCTCCTGCCAGCTGGTCTTGTGTAGCTGAATTCCTTGCCTGAACGTGACTGTGGGAGGGCAGATGCGGCTGTGTTTCCAAGGAAGAAATGACAGCTGTGACTATGATTTGTATCACTTGGCTCTAAATAGAGATGAACAGATTTTTTACAGGAATAACCCTTGGGGTTCCCAAAAACCTCCATCCCTCCAGGAACTTTTTTTGGAGGATCTTGTCCTTCTGAGTAGCCAGAATCTCCTGCTTCTTAGGAGAAAGAGCAAAAGACACTTGAATATTGTCAGGCTTGAGAAGAAACCTTTTTCCTATCATATCCCTCCACACTGACTGTGTCTGCACAACACAAGAATGCAGCAGTGCTCCCTTATTTTTAAAGCTTCCCCAGCCCAGTCAGATCAGCAGTTTGAGTTTGTGTTGCATGTTTGGGTTTCTAGATGAAGCCATATGGCTTCAGGGAGTTTTGTGGTGGTGGTTATTCGTGAAGCTCTGTAAGAGACAACATCATCTTTTACTCACAACTGTGATATTGATTGCTTAACACAACCTACATTTAGAATGGAAGATCTGACTGGAAGTCAGGGCATGCCCCAGTAAATGAGCAAGTGATGATTGTCAGCTGGCAGGAGGGAATATGATCTCAGCAATACATAAAAGAAGTCTGCATATTAAAGCAAAAATACACTTTTATCTTAAGACTGGAGTTTAAGAGATCAGCCTGAATGTATATACATATAGATATATAAGAAAATATACACATATATTTCATATTTTACCTTGCTGTTTCAATCTATATTGATTTATAGTTTTTGTTTAGTGATTGGTGATGGGTGGCTTCAGGCTTGTTGGAAATGCATTTGACTGATGCAGCATATGTCCACTGCTCATGGACTTCCCAAATTGAGGAGAGAAGCACCAGAAGCAATGGTGGATGACAGACTTTTACAGTTTCTGCTTGTCAAAAGAAAGCAAAACCTCATTTTTCTGCCTGAATTTACTGAAAACTACACACTCTTATTCCAGTTGCAGATTGCTTTTGTCATAGAAGCCAAACTTAGAAATTTGCTTCATCTTCGTTTGAAAGTTTGCAGGCAGCTTCTTGCTTACCTGACAGGGAAAAAGGAAAAAAAAAAGTGGTTTAAGAAAAAATGCCATGACAATAGTTAACCTGCTGAAACAACTATTTTTCTCTAGCTTAAATTCACTTTTTCAAGATGATCAAATAAAGAGCAAGCAGCTACCATTGCTGCACCATAACATGTTTGCCACTTCTTAATCAGTGCACAGTGCTGATGTAGCTCTAAATGCCAGAATATATACAATTATGGCAGCACTGTACCATGAGCTGAATTCTGTTCACATACAGATCCATTTAACTTTCATGGGTATCAAATCAGTGAGTGAAAATAGCAAGTGAGTCTTGTGTCTTGGATATATATATTTTTTATTAAATACTATGTATCATACAATACTTATATGTAGTCTGTGAATATATGAACGCATTTAAATGCTATAGTGAATTGTGTATTTTGTACTGACTTATGCACAAATGTTTTGCCATTGATACTGTAATTAGTAATTGTTGTGTTTATATATGAACTTCACTTTTTTCTTTTTGTACACTTAAACTATGGGGGAATTGAGGTGTTTTGACAAGTTTTTGGTAGTTCAGAAGCATGCTGTAGCATTATACTTTGTGTAATTTGCTCAGGTGTTAAACAGGAGGTCCTTCCGTGGTACAGCGAGTAGCATTTTCTATCTGTAAATCAATTCTGATGTCTTTGCCTTGTCTTTAGGGTTTTCCCATTCAGCATTTACCTTTGGTATAGAGAGCCATATCAGCCAGTCTAATATAAATGGTGCTCTGGTGCCACCAGCTGCTTTGATTTCCATCATCCAGAAAGGTCTGCAGTATGTAGAGGCAGAAGTCAGTATTAATGAGGTAAGGAGGCTTTGCCTGCAGGAGCACTGTGTCCTTGCTTGCAGTAAGTTTAAATGTTAGTATTTTTTCTTAACTTTCTTGTATCCTATTTACTTACTTTTACTTCAGATTCCTTACTGCTGGTGTTCACCATGACTCTAGTGGTGGAGCCAGAGTGGAGTGACATAACTGGGTGGGGGTTTTGCCCAGTGCAGCCACACAACACCAGGCATGGTGTTCTGGCTCATTGCTTAAAGGTCCGTTGTCTGCAGAGTTTTTGCCCTCCTCCAATGTTGTAGTGCATCCAGTGCAATAGTATAATAATGGAGAGCAGCAGTCTCTTCATTTGTTGGTTTTGTAGACTGGCACTAGGGAGGTGGGAGAGCACTGTGCAGCTCTTGTCTGGGCTCTTATGTCATCACATTAAAGTCATGTGAGCCCAAAGCCAAGATTTCCAAGGAGAGAGAGGGTTTGAATTTGTGGCAGGAAGGTTGAAGGTATATGCCAGTTTGCCTTTTGCCTCCACTGGCTAATTCATCTTGAGCAGGATCTGTTAAATTTGATGTTTAAATGGTTATTCCAGCAGTACAGAAAGCTATGTATCTTCCTGCCTGACACTGCAGACACTCTCCCTCAATTTCCATTCTCATTTGTGCCTGGAAGGTGAGAAGCCTTTCTGTGTGTCAGTCAGATTACTGAAGGAACCTTTTTTTTTTTTCCCATTAATTCTGCTCACTTTCCAGTCTCCCTTATGTCTCCTGTTTGTGTGGTTTTCACAGTCCTAGTGAAGCAAATCCTTTCCCTTAGGAAGCCTCAGAAAAATAAAGCAAGTGATAGGAATAGAAGAAGAAGACCCTATATTTATTGCAAGGAATCCTTCTAGTCCCTAAAAATAGATCCTTACAAAGCCCTAGCATATGTATAAGGGTATTTTTAACTGGGTCTTGTCCATTTCAGGATAAAATTCTTCCTTGTTGTTTGAAAGCATGCCAGCACAGTTTAAAAAAAGGAAGAAAACTAGTCAACTCCCCAGATAATATGTTTATGGAAAGTATTAGTCTAATAAGACTATAACTTCACAAGTCAGTGACCCGAGTTGCAATGTTTGCAGCTCTCTCTTCAAACAAACCATTAGATTTTGCTGCAGCCACTCATGTTTGAAATCATATTCATAGATAGCTTACAGAATTTTTTGCTTTAGCAGACAATTCAGCAGACTCAAAACAAGTAACTTTTGATTCCACAGGCTCTCCCAGAGGCCTGCAGTGGCTTTTTTTGCATATTTATGGTGGCCACTTAACTTTAGACTAAAATTCCAGTCCTGACCACAGCAATTATGAGATATCACTTCCAGCACTATATGTAAACCACTTTATTATATTAAATCAAAATGTTTTCTTTAGTTTTGCTTGGAATTTTTGCCTGTAGTGTTAATTTGTACTTGGTGTTATCTTTTTTTTTTTTCTCCCTGTGCTGTAATTTAGGATGGTACCTTGTTTGATGGTAGGCCGATAGAGTCTCTCTCACTGATAGATGCAGTGATGCCTGATGTGGTACAGACAAGACAACAGGCCTACAGAGACAAACTTGCACAACAGCAGGCAGCAGCTGCTGCAGCTGCAGCCACCACCAACCAACAGGGATCAGCGAAAAATGGAGAAAATACTGCAAATGGAGAGGAGAACGGAGCACACACTATAGCAAGTAAGTTGAGACAGAAATTGCTTTAAGCTGAATTAGCATTTCCTTGTTGTTCATCATTGTATGAGCTTGTAGACAGTGAGGTAAAAATGTGGAGTTTGGAGTAACCCTTCAGTTTGCAGAGAACTCCTTCATCATGGGTCATACTTGAACAGATCGTGTCTCACCTTTGGTTCTCCCCAGTTTTGATATCTGGGGTTGCAGGAGTCAAAGTTCTGAACTCATTAATTCACAATATTCCCCTGACCTGTCTCACTTCCAGTACTGCTTCTTTTCCATCACCTGAAGGTTTTTCACAAGGCCCTTGCATAAAAAGGAAAAAAAAAATTGAGTCCTGTACAAGGAATGAGGAGAGGAGTCTGCCAGTCCATGACTGGTTAAAACTGAATATTGCTTGTGAAGCTCTGCAAACTCCTTCCAAAAAGTTCTGTAAAACCCATGGATCCAAGAGCTGTACCTGGCTCTTGGATACTGAGGTCAGGGTTGCTGGGAAAAGCGCTGCGTCCCTTGTCTCTTCTATCAATATCAGTTTTCGCTATTTGCTATTCAAAATTGCTCAGTGCAACTGCTCTCAGGTTTGCTTTGTTCATGCATACCATTTTAGTTATGGTCGGTGAAATAAATGAGTTCTGTTTGTTGTCACTGGTCAAAGGAACATATCTTACAATGAGGCTTAGTATGGAAAAGTTTGGGGCAGGCATTAAACTGTGATTTTGAAAATACTCTGCTGGAAGTCTGAATTGCATGTTTAAGTGTAGGAATTACAGTTCTTTCTGTCAAAGTACCTGAAGAAATGACATTTTTGAGAGAATATTAATATTGAGCCATGTACAAGTTTTACAGCCTGATTTTACTAGGTTTTTCCTTAGTATATATGATAAAAAGCTAGAAATACATTCTTTGGCTGAAACAAATAAGGTCTCTACTTTGATGCTTTAATTTAAAAATCTCAAATGAGTATTTACTTGAAAACTGTGAACTGGATAGAGGAAGGGTAGACCTCAGATCTCAGCCCTGTTAAACGTGATCTACCAGCAACCCCTGCTGGCTGTACAGCACTTCAGACTGGCATCGATCCTTTGACTGAAGCAACGCTTTATATGGTGCTCTTTCTGAAAAAATACTCATGTTTTAATAGCCTTTTCTATTTTCTCACATGCACAAACAGTGACAGAAACCCTTAATGCTAAATTAAGCAATAGCTGTGAAACGATTTCTTTAACTGCAGTGAATAAATATGGAGCAGGTGAACTGTGCAGCATTCCTTACATTCTGCATTTGCACTCATCGTGAATTTAGTTTTAATAACAGAAAATGATTGATGGTAGATGCCAAGAAAACTGTTTTGTCAGTTGAATTACCCCCAGTATGTTCTACAGAACAATATGGTTTCAATCTCACTTCCATGCAGAAAGTTACACTGCCATAATTCCACGGTAATTGCTGATGAAGTTGGAGAAGCTTGGTTATGTTAACTCTACCACCAAATGTGATTATATTCATTAAAGGCATTTTGTAAATGGAGTGTTGGAGACGTAGATTTAAAACCTGTTTGACTGCAATTGGTGAAAAGAGATTTTTGAAAATGAATGTGTTATAAATGTATTCCTACAGCACAAGCTAGACTAGTAACATATTGTACTATGCAGTATTGGGCCTGAAAAACAGAGTACTTGTAACAGCATTTATTTTTTAGCATAGTGAAAAATTAACTTTTGGCCCTAATTCTGAAGCTCCAAATTTAAATCCATTTGGATGTGAAGGTTTACAGGGGCGAAGAGTTTTCTCACATTTTCGAAACTCCCCATCTGTTTATAGTGCTTCATTAGTTGGAACTGAAAAAATAAAAGAGCATGACAGCTCTGTCAAATTTTTGAATCACGTAAATTGTGAATTCTTGCACTCATGGCAGAAGAATCTGAACCATACAGGAATCACAACGTTCCAAAATACTAAAATTCACCTCTCTGTACTGTTGTTTCCCATAATGCAGATAATCACACGGATATGATGGAAGTAGATGGAGATGTGGAAATCCCTCCCAACAAAGCAGTGGTGCTGCGTGGCCACGAGTCCGAAGTGTTCATCTGTGCCTGGAATCCCGTTAGTGACCTTCTGGCCTCAGGGTATGTGCACTGTCTGTGTGTCTGTGTCTGTGTGTCTGTGCTGGGGCACACTGCTGCTGCATGGGAGGGCAGCGGGCTCAGGGAACACCTACCCCAAGCATCAAATGGCACAGTGCTGTAGAAAATAGTGCTTTTAAATGGAGATTATTATTATTATCATTATCATTATTATTGATGATGATGCACGGGAAGGGCAGAAGGCTCAGGGAACATCTTCCCCAAACATCAAATGCCACAGCGTTTGTTCTTTAGAGAATAGTGCTTTAAAATGGAATTCATCATTATTTATTTATTAATATGCAAGAAATTAATTCATATATAATCAATTAATATATAATATTAATTCATATATAATCAATTAATATACCATAACATACAATTATAATACATAAACATATATAAGTACAATCATTATAATATATAATCAATATATATTATAATATACATCACATAGCATATATATTGTGTAGCACATATCATGTATATCATTATATATTCTATATTACATACTATGTATGTATATGTAATATATAAAAAATGTGTATCTATATAAATGTAATATATATCAAATGTATGTATAATAAATATATATGTATATGTAATATATACATTTATTTAACTTTATATAACTCTCTATATATAATATATATTATCTGGTCTTTTACATACCATATATACCGTATATATAACTCTATATTTATAATATATGTTATCTGGTCTTTTACATACCATATATTATAATGTTTCTTATTATTATCATATTGTATATTATTGGTATATGGTATATTGCACGTTATATAACGTGACAGACTGCCATTACAATGACACATGTGAATGTACACATGAAATAAACGGGATGGCCCACGTGTGAGCAGCAGGATTTCTGTCCCCACGGGGTGTGCTGCAGGTCTGGCGATTCGACGGCGCGGATCTGGAACCTGAGCGAGAACAGCACGAGCGGCTCCACGCAGCTGGTGCTGCGGCACTGCATCCGGGAAGGGGGGCAGGATGTGCCCAGCAACAAGGACGTCACCTCGCTGGACTGGAACGTAAGTGCTCCCAGGAAAGCCCTGCTTACAACACCTCATGGTCACATTTTAGGTGACAGCAGCGGTGGCCTCTGTGGCAGCACCTGAAATATTTCTGTTTTGATCACCGTTGTCACTTCTGTTATACTTCAGGAACTTCTTTCTAACAACTTGCAGTCAATAAAATATCGTAAATCCTATGCAGATCTACTCTACCTCAAATTTGCTTTGTGCTTTTAGCCTTGAGTTAAGCAGTAAAAATAAATAAATAACCTTTTTGCTGGCAGAGTGAAGGTACACTTCTAGCAACTGGGTCTTATGATGGCTTTGCAAGGATATGGACTAAAGATGGTAAGCAAAATACTTTTTAATTTATGATATATTTTCCTATATTGTGGCTCACGGCATAGTTTTTTATTTTTTAATGTATTCATATCAATATAAATTTTCAGGTAATCTTGCCAGCACCTTAGGGCAACATAAAGGTCCTATATTTGCGTTAAAATGGAACAAGAAAGGAAACTTCATTTTAAGTGCAGGAGTGGACAAGGTGAGATAATCTTTGGTAAAATTAAAATTCTTTCCTTCACCGTTATAATCTAACTGTAAGCAAAATAGCAAAACTATGCAAAGTAAGTAAATGAAACTAAAGGCATGGGATGTAAATATGTGCTTACAAAGATCTTGTTATGCTTAGCTATGTTTCCTTGGGTTTTATAGTAGTTTATTGAGATGTTTTAATTTCCTAGATTTCAGTGTCTGTGGATCTCTTCCCATTAGGTTAGTCTGAGTTGGAAAGTATGTGTATTGAAACCAGAAACATTAAACCTTTGTAAAACTAAACCATGTAAATTCAGTGAAGCACTTCAGGCAAAGCCTTAGGGAAAAAAATTCTACTGGAGGGGTAGGTCAAGGCTGAGTTGGATATCAGTCAAACCTGAGAATGATTATAAAGACTGGAGCTGGAACATAAGGGAAGTTGATATATGTGACTGGGGAGATGCCAGTTGTGTAATGCCACAGAGCTCATTGTTTGACTGTGTTTTATTTCACATCTCTAAACAAATTCAGGTTACAAGGTCTTTCAGTTCAGAGCTGCTGTTAGTGTGAGAGGTTTTATGTATGAATGGTAGGAAGGGCACAGAGTGAAGGGAAATGTACTTAAAGTGAATTCAGAGAATCAAATAGACTATAGCAAGAGTAAGGAGAGTTGATTATTTCCTCTGTAACTGATTCAAGGTGCAGAAGTCAGCACAGGTTCTCTCTTAGAGTGGCAAACTGCAACCTCAGTACAACCACTTAAAACTGGCAGTGTCACTGTAAAGTAGTACATTTTCTCCTTTATTTGTGGGTTTTTTTTTTTGGTTTTTTTTTTCCCCTGCATACATTTACTTGGTTTGCTTTATTAGCCAGCTTTATAAATGCTTGTGCTGGCACAAAGGAAGGAAAATTTTATGTCTCAAAGCATGGAAAGGATGTGTTTACTCTTCTGGCATCTGTGATGGCTATGCCAGTTTTTAAATATTTATGGAGGTACAGCTTTCATTTGCAGGAAAATAATTAAGGAAGAAATAGAAACCTAATTTCAGTCAATAAAACTTCTTAGACAAACTGAGATTATGCTTTGAAAAATATTCTGCTTTAGCAGAGAGAAGGACCCAACCTTAAGCTCCTTTTCCATAATTATTTTGTGTGGTCAGTTCATGCTTCCATTGAATTTGGTGTCGAAATTTTCATTGGTCATTGAGGTAGGGCAGGGATATTGGCATATAATATACTGATAAGATACTGATTTTGTCATGTAAGGTTTCTTTAACCAGAAGGTTATGAAAGTATTGGCAGAGAACAACATAGAATGAAATTACACCCTTAAATTTTTCAGTATGTGACTAACTGTTAATAACATCTGCTTAGGAACAAGTGAGTAGCTGAGACTACAATTTGAATATACAAGTATTTGAAATTAAAATAGGTGTGTGGAATAGATTATGAGAATATAAATAGGACTAAGGGGATAAAACTGTTTAAAAGCCCACAAATTCCTTCTTCCCTCTAGACCCCATAATGTTGTGGCTAAACATCTTTCTAATGGAATCTTAAATTTTCTACTGTTTTCTGTACATTTACTACTATTTCTTTTAGTACTGGATCAAACTCTAGAAATGTATAATCAAGAGCAGGTTTGGGTGATGTTGAGCAGGGTAGGTATTCTCATACTTGTGAGTGATGGTAGTTGTGGGGAAATCAGCAAGTTGTACAAGTTTGTTTATTGTTAATTTATCTGTTTAACACAGACCACAATTATTTGGGATGCCCACACTGGTGAAGCCAAGCAGCAGTTTCCTTTTCATTCTGGTAAGTCTTGATTTCATCATTCAGATTTGTCATCTGAAAAGACAAAAATATGTTATTTTAAAAAATAAATTTTAAAATCTGATGTTTGTGGTGCTTATTTGCATAATTTAAAAGTCTTACAGGTAGTCTTTGGTTACTTATAGTCCCGTATTGGAATATTGAGAATGTAAACAAAGATGGATTTGTTCTGATATTGTAACTCACAGTTTTATTGCAGTTCCAGCAAACTCATAAGAGATAAATAATCCAGGTATTCCTGACTTTCTGTAGTATGGTGGCAGACAAATCATGTGGGTGGGCCACAGGGATTAGTGTTTATCACCTAAGGACTGCATTTGTCATCCTCCTGCTGCAGAGATCCCACCCTGTATCCCATTGTTCCCCTGTCCCAGGATTGTTTGGCCACAAACCAGCTGAAAGATGTTCACTGGCCAGCTGGGGTGGGAGTGCAGGTCAGACAAATTGCTTTGTGGGCTGCATGCTGAGCAATCCTGCCAGAATCAGCTGGAAGACAGAATGGAGAGGATGGCAGACATGTCACTGAAGGGCCTTTAAGAGACGTGTCTCGTTCCCACTCCTTATTCCACTCGCGCCGCATTTCCAGAGCCATGACAGCAGTCAGAAACATCAACTCAGCATTTACTCCAAGCAGTTCTCTCTGTGCTACCTGCCATAAATAGCTGACTTGATCAAATGGAACATGTTGCCCATGATTAAGCTTCAAGTTACCACACCATACGATGCTGGAATTAAGAAAGGAAATAAATCCTCACCCATCCGTGAGCAGGAGCAGGAGCTGCTGGTGGAGATGAGCTCATGCATGATGATGTGTGAAGTTGTGGGAACCTGTTCCTGGTGCTGACTCTTGAGATTTGTTTATAGATGGCTTAACTACAGCTTGATGTCCTGCTGCACTGTATTCTGTATAACTTTGATTTCACATATGGTCCATATTATGATGACTTATATTGAATTTTTCCATTTTGAGTAAGACTTGTTTTAGCTGTTTTTCTTACTGTTAGTAGTGTTTATCTTCAGAACTGCTGTAAAATTAATGATTGCTTCCTGTTGGCTTTTGTTCCAAGGTGGTGCATGCTAAATTTGTATATCAAATTCCTGCAGAGTGTGTAGTATAGCTTTAAATATCTTTCTTTTTCTTTTAGCACCAGCATTAGATGTTGATTGGCAGAGTAACAACACATTTGCCTCTTGCAGTACAGACATGTGTATTCACGTTTGTAAACTAGGACAAGATAGGCCCATCAAAACCTTCCAGGGTCACACAGTAAGTACTGCAAAAAAGGGGTTGCTCTGTGATATTTTTATTAGTGAGAGACTGGGGGCTCAGTAAACTTACCAATACCCAGCATTTGTGTAATTTGCTACAGGCAGTAGATGCACACATAGGTAGTTGTGGTTAAGGTCTTATGGTAATCACAATCTCTGTGATCAGAACAATTCTCACCCCATGTGCAGCTTGTTTTACCAGTGTCAGGATGCAGGAATGAGCTTTAGGAGAAGAAGCATGGTAACTTCAAGACTTTACCAGGTGGTGTACAAGAATGCATGGGAAATGTGATAAATGGATAGCAAAAAGCTGTTAGTTGTTGTTGAAGGCAAAGCTATGAATAAAAATTAAGTGTTAAAATCGTGGCAATTATGCAAATACTCATAACTGCTGTCCAGCTTTATCTTTTGTAAGCTATCATTTTGTAATGGAAGGGAAGACTACAACTTACTCTCTTTGTTCACTTTTAGAATGAAGTAAATGCAATCAAATGGGATCCAACTGGTAATCTGCTGGCATCCTGCTCTGATGACATGACTCTAAAGGTAATGGGAGTTCTGGGGCTGGCCCTTGTCTTTGTAGACTCTGGAATGCACTCCATTATCCTGGACATTCCAGCAGTATCACTGTACTTGCTGTGTTGTCTTATATTCATTCTTTTTTAATATAACAAGGTTAGGCAATCCTAGAAATCCTTGTTAATCAGGGCCAAGCTTTGGTCCAGAGGACTTGTTACAGGCTGCCAGCCTGAGACTTGGAGCATGATTTATTAGGTGCTTTTAGCTGTTCACAGAATCAGGTCATTAATCATTAAGCTGTCACGCTTCATGGTTGCTTTTGGTTAAAAGAAAAAAGTTGGAATGCATGTCAGGTGGCACATTCAAGAATGGGTGACTTGCTCCTTTCTTGGTTTTCTTCTGCTTTCCCTTTCTTTCTAGTTAAAATCTTTGGCATGTTGTTTCTTCAGAGGCTGTGTGCTCTCCTGGATTTTTCCAGTTCATCAGGAGTCATTCTGCAGTTTTCAATCACACCTACACTTGTCCTCCAAGTGATTCACAGCTACGTGCTTTCTTGTAGAACAGGGGCAAACTTGTGAGTGCAGAGGACACTGCAGCTTACACATGTGACTTCAGGGCACTCTGGAGATCCCTACAAACCTGCCACCAGCAGAAAGGAGGTTGTTCATGCCTGACAGGCCTGTGCTGCTTCCCTGGTACATAGATGCTTTACATTCACTGGGACCTTCAGCACTGTGCTTGGTAAAGTTTCAGGATACGTTTTTTACGTTGACAACACTGTCCTGCTAGTAACCCTTGGGACAGTTAATTCCATCCAGCTCACTGTTATTTAATCAGGGAATGGCTGAATGAGTAGCCACATATCCCTCCTGCTGGCACACGGTCAGGCTCTGGCAAGGGAAATCACCTTATCTAAATACAAACACTTAAGCATTAAGCCTCCAGTCTAAAGCTGGATGTCTAGACATCTCCAGTCAGCACTGTCTAGCACTGCTGAAGAGCAAGTTATCCTTTCCTAAGTGTCTTAAGTCAAGTGTGATGAGGAAACCCCTGAGAGCATCAGTTGTTCTCCATTGGCAGTGCATGGAGTCACAATAGCCAGCTCAAGCCAGGTATTTAATACTTAGCTGAAACTCCAGGGTGATGAATTCCAGTCTGGAGCTTGAGCTGCTGTTGCTGCTGCCTCTCCATGAGCAGAGGTGACAACTGGGAATGTGTCAGCATTTGTGGGATTCATGCAATTAACTTCTTGGTGGCTGTTTCAAATGGAGCCCAGGCTGGAAAGAATGTCGCTGTTTTGTTCAGGATTAGCTCAAAAGCCAAGTGCTGGAGGCTAAGTCTACACATCACTAATCACTTCTGGATCAGTAACTTTTCAATGGCAGAAGGAATAAATACCAGGTTTGGAAGCACATGGAAGGTGCCTAGTGATTTATTTACTTGGTCAGTTCCTAGCTACAACTTAATGTTCTTTAGGGCAGCTGATACAGACTTTCATCTATGCTAGTTTTGGGAAGAGAAGCTAGATTTTGATCCCATCAATTAAACTGAAAATACAATTTCAATTCTGTCTGCACATTGAAAATCAATTTCCTCTTCAGCAAAGCAGCAGTTCTGAAAAACACCATTTGTTTGCACATGCACCTCAATCGCAACTTAAACATGGTTGGGCTTAAACATGCTCCTGGTAGCTTTGTCCAAGAAAATGTGAACTAAAAGTATTACTGAGATATTATTAAAAATAGCATTCAGGTGATTATCTACCATATGAAATTTCTGCCATATAAAAACCTTCCCAAATCCCTTCTGTAGAAGCCATGTAAACTCTTAATAGAATAAAGTTACTTTGTTTGTTGAGCATGATCATACAGGAGTTGGAGTCCTCTAATGAACTTTGAGAAGTACTGAACACTGAAATCTGGCAATGCAAATACTAATACATCAGGAAAATGCCGTAGTGGTATTTGTGTCTCTGGATTTGTATGAAAACAGAAAATGTCTCTACTATCCCTTTATTTCACTCAGTCTGTGTAGCAAGAAGTTCATTTAAAAATAGGACCGTGATATTTTATCAACTCAGAACATGGACATTTACATACTGCTCTTCTCATTTCAGCATCTGCTCTCATCCCTGCACTTTTTAAGGGGTTTGCAGTTCACTCAGGCAGTTTGGTTTCTACAGGCAGCACCTTTATTATTAATTAACCTCACTGGGGACTTAGAACACAGAATGAAAGGTCCTGGAATAAAACTTGGCATAATTACTCTAGAAAGCTAGCAATCATAGCACATGTTTTCAGTGGCCTAAAAGATAACAGTCAGCCTGCAAATGATACAGAAGAAACATGTAAAATGTATTTTAGTACAATATTGTGCTAACTTATTTGTGTTTTTCTCCCTTTCTATCATAGATCTGGAGTATGAAACAAGACAGTTGTGTCCATGATTTACAAGCACACAACAAAGAAATTTATACTATCAAATGGAGTCCTACAGGACCAGGAACAAATAATCCAAATGCCAATCTTATGTTAGCAAGGTACTATTTAATCCTGATTTTAAATGCTTGTTAAACATTATTTGTACCTCACTTTCTATAAATGTAAGTTCACAGAATGTTTTGAATGTAAGATACTTCATCATGTTCTATTTGTATCAGCAACAAAAATATGTTGAATTGAGATGTAATTAATCTGTTTTTTTTTTTTCCTTGACAGTGCATCCTTTGATTCTACTGTTAGGTTATGGGATGTAGACAGAGGAATTTGTATTCATACTCTGACAAAACATCAAGAACCTGTGTACAGTGTAGCTTTCAGTCCTGATGGCAGGTACCTGGCCAGTGGCTCCTTTGATAAATGTGTACACATCTGGAATACACAGGTATTGCTCTTGTCTGTGTTGAGAAGTTTGTGTTTTGGTCTTTTCCATCCTTCCAACTAAGAACTTTGTTATTCCTAACACACTGGTTTTCTCTTTGTTCTGAGATTATTTCTTTTAATGGTTGTACATTTAATTTGTCTCTTTGAATGGTTGCCTATGGTGAGGTAATACTTGTCTTTACATTGTCAGTGAAAAACCCAAAAGGACCCAACCAAAAACTCACCAACAAAACCCCACATTGAAAAAAGTTTCCCCAAGAACATATTTCATCCAAAAATAGTCTTTGTTAACTCTGAACTTTAAATTCCTGATAAAACAGGGGCTTTCGTGAAAAATGACTGGGTGTAGACATACTAATCTCATTGGCTGTTTCATTGAATTTCACTGACAAACAAGAGAATGCAAAGTGAGGGAAGATAATGATGACAAAGTATTTCTATGAAACTTTCTCAAAAAGGGCACTATTACTTGTTTTGTATTTCTGGCAGAAAAAAAAGGGCTTGTTATGTTGAAAGTCTAAAGCTCTTTTTGTCAGGCATGATGCGATCTCTGGCTACTGGGCATTGGGTATTAATTTCTGAAAGGCTCATTTTAGTAATTGGAAGTAGTGGTGACCATCCCCAGTTTTGCCCATCAAACACAGGAGCTCAAGATGCAATGTTGTGCCACATTCTTTAACTAGGTGCTGAGACTGTCTAAAATTCTCTTCTGGACCACTTTCCTCTGAGAATTTTAGCTTTTAAAAACAGTGGGAAAATTTTACATGTACAAATTGTGCTTGTTCACTTTGATTTCATTGTATTAATTACTTGCCTTGTCCCTTTTTTAGACAGGTGCCCTAGTTCACAGTTATCGGGGAACAGGAGGGATTTTTGAGGTTTGCTGGAATGCAGCAGGAGACAAAGTTGGAGCAAGTGCTTCAGATGGTTCAGTAAGTGTTGCTTGACTTGGTTGGTGTTCCAGTAACAAACATCATCTGGGAATCTTTTAACCAACATAATTCTGCCAATGGAGACAAAATTTCCTTCTGTAGCTGAAGGTTGAATTCATACAGCCAGCTCAGCTGTAGGTTTTCAACTGTAACCCTGCTGTAGTATATTAAGGAGAATATCTTTATTCCAGTCTGAAAACCTCAGAAGGTGGAGATATCTCCAATTTATATTTTCTGTTCCTTCTGGGGCCTACTGTGTCAGTGTGTTCGGTGTGGCTGGTTTGGAAACAAATTAGTTTTTCTTTCTCTGCCCTTTTCGAGGGAAGATGCTCAGTGTAGGTGATATTATAGTGCATGACAGGAATGAAATACCTTCTGCATTGCATTCAACAGCAAAACAAAGTGCAGATTTCTAAATGCTTGTAATTAAAAAGTTCCTAAAAATGTCAGCAGCTATATATAAATATCAGTCTGCTTACTTTGCCTAGGAAAAGCAGGGAATAAAATCATGTTTAACTAATCATGAATGCTCCCACTGTCATTTCACTGCAGGGTGTTGGAGCATCACCTCCTGGCTGCTCTGACACTGCCCTGCAGAGAGCTGCAGTGGGATGGGAATGTGCAGGGTCTCCATAAGGAGCACAGTTCAGGGACTTTTGCTTGCCTCTGTCTCACCATGGTTTGCAAAGAAAGAAGAGCAGAGCCTAAGGAAAAGCAAAATCAAAGTAAAATAAGGCTGATAAGGGAATTGTGTTTTGAAGTGCTGTAGCTTCCTTTAACAAACGTCAGCAAAAAGCCATCCTGGCAGCTCAGTAGTGCAGATTCCCAGGTGGCATCTCAACACAGGCGCCAAAGCAATTCCCTCCTGAATGCTCCTTGCTGGTAAGTAAGGTTGTTTTGTTAGAGTTCAAATCACAAAATAGCAAGTTCTGGATTTTAAGAAGCCTAAATTTTAGAGAATTAATTTTGATTGGTCTTTATATCATATAGGCAATATCATAAAAGGACAAAAGCCCAAGGCATATCCTGAGCAGAAATTGATTATCACTCCCCCCAGATGATCCCTTTTTATACATGCTGTGTAACCTTTCTCGTCCTCCAAGTAATTTGGCCCAAGAGGCTGATTGTACTTGGAATAGATTTGTTTTCATTTACTTTCTGTTATTTAAAAAAAAATGTTAAGATATCATTTGTTCTGTATTGTTCACTAGCAAAAGCCCTTCTCCTCCACTCTGTTTTAAATATGCTTGCACCTGGTGTTATCTTGTATGTGGTTATATTTTACTAACAGATTTCTCTATCTGACAGACCCAGCAGCACTACTTAGTGGAGATTTTGGGAAGACTAAAACTGGAATTTGTACACCATTAACTGTTTTTTCTGATTTATTTTAGTACTTGTCCATGTACTTGAATCTAGTTTGTAAAAATATAAAATGAAATTAAGAGTCAGTCCTCAGCCTCACAGTTTTAAATAACAGGCAAACAGCTTACATAAGATGTTGCTGCTGCTCTGATAGTAGTTCTAGAGGTAACAGTGCCCTTAGTTCATAGAGGGCTCACCTGGTCATTTTGATATTATTTAATCATTGTCAATAGATATAAGTTTAAGCTGCCACAACCCACGTGGCAGGTTTTGCTCTGACACTTCGCCCAGAGCTGTGGCAGCACGTGGTGCTGTGCAGCTGCTGCATGTGTGTCTCTCTCTTTGCAGGTTTGTGTACTAGACCTCCGGAAATAGCGCTCTTAGTTGGAAGCCATGGACCGACTATGAATGTGTACATAGCCAAAATGACTGTCCCTGACCCATGTACTGCTATAGTCCCAATCGAACCATGGCCAGTCCACTACAGCCAAATGTAAAAGAAATATATACATATACTGTATATAAAAAAAAAAGGAGAAAAAAAAAAAAAAAAGAGGAGAAAGAAAAAAAAAAAATTACACCCTGAAGAGGATGACAGAGTTTTGTCACAGCTTGTGAATCCTGTTCACCAAGTGCTGGAATCTGCTGTGCCCCAAAATAACATTTAAAGGTTTTTGGATATGAAAAACAGAAGAGAGCGAGAGAGAGAGAAATATACCATATACAAGAGCAGACCCATATACATACCAAAATCAGAAGATACTAATGGCAGCCTTCATTACCCCTTCCCCCATGAAATCCATTCTCACGTGGATTTGTGGGGTATTTTTGTTTTCCTTCTCAGTAGTTGAGCAGTTTGGGTGTACAGAGAAAATGGACTTACAGAAATCTGCAGCAGTAGTTTTTTTTCTTTGCTTTTAAACATTGGGTTTTCTGTTTTGTTTTGGTTAAGTTTACGGATGCATGAAGTAAGGGAGTGATTTAGTTTCTTGTTTATATTTTTTCACCTTGGAAAAAAAAAAAAAAGGCGTTTCTTTGAAACATGTTTTGATGCATTCTTTGAAGAGGTAGTTTGAACCTGACAACGTTTGGTACATGTTGTGGCTCCCAGAGCACAATTTTGTGAACAGAGGGAGGGTGGAAAAGGGATTAGGGAGAGAGAAGAAAAAAAAAAATCCTTCTTTGCAGCGTGATATTCCATGTCCTTCTCATCTACAAAGCAGGATGGAAATGGGTATAATGCTATGTTTGATTTTCTGGTGACACGGCTGAAATGCAGTAATTTCTTATTTGGGACATAATTCTGCCAAACTTAACAACAGAAGGGCACAAAAACACAGGAAAAAGAAAACAAACAGGGATGCAAAAAAAAGGAGAAAAAAAATAAAGAGGAAAAATGCATCTTCTGTTGCTTTAAGACCATAGCTAAAATATGGTTAAATTGTGCACTATTGTGAAAAGGAGCAAAGTATAGCTGGGGGATTTTGTTTAAGAGGTTAAGATCTTTCTGGACAAGGGTTCATGCCACAGCTTCTTTGAGAGTTGCCCATCATTATTTGTAGGAGCTTAGATGTATAATTGTAACCAAACTCCAGTATTAAAAGTATTTCATGTAATTTTTCTTTATTAAAATAAAATCTTTGGCATATATTTGATAACACTGCCATTAAGAGGCAAAATGTTTACTACCTTAGATTTTAAAAAAAAAGATCTTAAACAGAGGACTTGCTTCAAGTTTATTTTAATAGCAGTGATTCAGCTTATTTAAAAGATGAATACTTGCACTAATTCCCCTGCTGCTCCAGTCCTGCAGTTTATTGTATCTTGTGACTACATTTTTTTCCAAATATAGGGTAGATGTAAGCTGCTATTTTTTTAATAATCACTACTATATAGTGTCTTTTACTCTGTTTACAATATCAAGTATTTTTCTTACAATGACAGATGTATATGGCAAACCTTTTTCTGCTCATGTGATTAAAAGTATACTAATAGTGATTTTATTTGTAAATGATAGCATGAGGTTGTGTTTATGCGTACGTGTAGTCGAAAAGGTTGCATCATGTCTTGCATAAGATTCCAAGAGTGTAAATTTATAAAAAGAGAGGTTGTCAAATTTATGTCACAGACATTTTACTTAAGGAATGGTTTATATTACAGAGCTTTGCAAAGTTATCGGTTTTATAACACTATTACAATCACAATTAATTTTGTGACTTATGATTGTTAGTCTCTAACCTATTTTTTTATTCATTTGGGGTTTTTTTCCCCCCCTCCAAGTTAAGTATAAATTCATTTAATTGAGATAATGCAGCTTTGACATTTTAACCATTGTTCTTTAGGCATTGATTTCTGCTATTTCCATGAAATAAACATGACTTGAAGCAAGTCTGAGTTTGGCTAAGGTAGGGTAGCAATTTGCCAGTGGTTAAGACAAGTCAACAATAATACATGGTTTATATACACCCCAGGATTATACTGCTATCATACACAGTGTTTAAAACCAACACCAAGTCATATCCATAAAGACAGTTATCCGTGGTGGTTCTGTGCCAGCTATTTTTAGGGTTTTGGAACATATTGCAAATGTTTAGAGCAATTACCCTGTGAGTTACAATATGTAGGAAACCTAATATATTGAGTGTCTGGCACTTGAAATATTGCTTTTATTGCTGGAGGTCCATGACTGTGGCTGACCTCTGTCATTTAATGAAAAAAAAATAAAAATAAAAAAAAAAATCTGTGCAATAATTTTAAACTGTGCTCCCAGGAATAGACACAAATGTTTTGAGTATGTTTAAGCTGCATTTTTCGTTTAGCAATGCATTTGTCAATTGCACTGAACTTAAATCTGAAAGTCAGAAGTGATTCTTGATAGTACTTTTGTATTTTAATATGGACAGTTTATTCATTTTCATAAAAGTTATTGGATGATTCTTTCAGCCAATCTAAACCGAATTGTGGTGGAATTCTGTGACATAGCTGCAAAATCACACAGCCATGTTTTAGGATATTGCCATTTTCCTCTTTCTCAATCATCAGCTGTTTTGGTTGCAATTCTAGTTGCTTCAGCATAGCATCACACACTCAGAAATAGAGAACACCAGAGCTGCAGCGTGTCCAGGCCAGGGCTGTCAGGAACGTCGGCTCCGTTGGCTTGAGCGCTGCGGGCAGAGCCTGCCCCGGTGAGGGCCAGCAGTGCCATGGGGCCAGGCCGCTGTCCCCAGGCCATGGGGCCAGGCCGGTGTCCCCAGGCCAGTGTCCCCGAGCCGAGCTCTGGCTGTAGCTGCCCAGCTGTCCATGCCACAGTGCTGCTCCTGCTGCTGCGCGCCCAGAGCCGCCACATGCCGGGTTCTGCCACCCTGTCAACCAAAAACCAGACAAAAACACCACAGAACCGTGACATTAATTGCTGGTTTTTATAGCACAAAGGCCTCGTGTTCCAGGCTGGGGTAGACTGTCCGAATTGCTCCTTTCAAAGGGGAAGCCAAATGGCAGCAAGGCCCTGACTCTGTGGAGCGTGTATGTGCGTGCTCAGTCTTACAGATGGAGTCATTCCTGTTTTTATCAGTTCAACACGACAACAGGCAAATATCCAAACAGATGATAAAAGGGGAAAAGCTGGGCTCAGAATTAATGATGGGGTAAGAAATGAACTGCTCTTGAGTTTGCTGTCTTTCTGTGCATCCATCTCAGAATCCCGTTTGTCATTTTTGCATGACCAGATCCAGGTTTCTGTAGAGTTTGTCTTTTTCTATTTTTACTTCACCTTTTTCTGCATTTTTAAATTGATGTAAAGATTCCCAACCAGTGGACTTTTTAGTGTAGTTAAGAGAATATCTAGGTCTTCATAAAAGCTTTTTTAGACTCTTTGTAATGTTGATAAACTGAGTTTATTCTGGGATTACCATTGTGCAGGGTTATTTAGCATGTCTACTAGATGATTGGAAATCTTATATGAAACACTAAAAGTGCCTCTTTTTCTGGGTTGGGTGGAGGGGAGGTAGTAGTTACCAGAGTCAGAATGACATGGCATTTCGAAGCATGTTTCTTGATTTCGTGACACTTTAATGCATCTTGAGAGAAAGGCCAAAGATTTCTACCAATTTTAATTGATTTTCATTTTAAAAAGCACTCCTTTTTCCTTACACTGCTTACCTCATGCTGGGGCGTCTGATGGGGAATGTCCTTTGTGTTTAGGGAGAGCAGTGGGTGGCACAGGGCGGCCGTGCCGCTTTGCCAGCAGAGCGACCTCAGCAGCTGACACCTTTAATTCATTAAAGGAGCTTCATTGCCACTGCAAACTGCGGGGTTCAGCCTGTAAATACGAGGTTGTGCGTTCAGCGAAGAGGGGAGCCTTGGGACCCGATTTTTCCGATCTTTACTTCCCCAGAAATCCCACTCTCTGTCACTCCACCTTGCCAGGGCGAGCGCTGGCGGCGCCGGGGCCGTGCCGAACCCCAGTGTGGATAAAATCAGCCTCATCCCCCTCGAGCCGAGGGTCCCCAGTGTCCGTGGGCTTTTGCCAGAGCAGGGCCTGTGGATTTAGCCCAGTTCCTTTTTGGCTGAAGAGCAGGGTAGCTCCTCCCTTCCCAAAGCCCTGTAGAGCCATTCCCCGGTGGGATCACTTCCACCCTCTCCAGACGCCTGAAGAAAGCAGAAGCAACATTGTGGCATGTTAGCAGCAAATGCGGCTTCGGGAGACAGCAGTAAATCTCCATCAAGATCCCTGACATTTTCCGTAGGGAGAGAGACATGGAGCAGTCCTCACTTCTCCCTCTAGAGAAAGCTCTGAAATACCACGAGCTGTGAAAGTGTGACTGTCTTCACTGTCAGTCTGGTGGGAGGCAGACGAACCAGGAAAATCTGCCATTTTGAGTGGATTGCAGATTTAGTGTTAATAGTGCTTCAGATCAGTAGTTTTGAGTACATAATTCGCTTTCTCTGCCTTTAAGTTTGAAGCTTGACAATAACTTGAGGCATGTTTTTGTTTTGTTTTTTATTTTTAAATAATCATTCATTTTTACTTCATAATGTTTTTTGACATTTGTGGGTAAATACAAGAAAACAGTCTGCATGTTGTTGCTAGTCCAGTGTACTTTGCAATCTTGTCCTCAACAGACTGCAGTGTGCAGAACAGTAATTCTAGAATACAGAAGTAATTTTCTCTCTCTCCTGACATTGACATTGTAGTTGTAATGGTTTCATTTGGAGTTACAAATCCTTTGGGTCTAATTCTGTGAGCCTACCTATAGCACTGGATTAAAATGTCTGCATCATTTCTTCAGTTATCCAGTTAAACTACAACTGTTGTAAAAGTGTAAACCAGCCCATGACAGTTTTTTGTACTTGTTTAAAGGACTTTTATTGTTCAGTTTTCATGATTATTGTCTAAAGAAGACTGATATAGATGTTCTATACTGTCCTGGACCATGTTAATTACACTTTATGATGTATTTTGGTTCTACATCACAATGATTTGTCCCCAAGGCCCTTATATCCCTTCTAGGCACATTTTCTGTTGCAGTTTCCCTTTGCATTGTATTGCTTTGACAACTGTAATTTGAATCAGATCTGAAAGAGGTCCAGAATAAAATATATTTTGATATTACCTTGGCTGAATGTTATATACCAATAATTTTAGACACTTGGGATGGAAGACTTGCATATCATTAGGCTGGGGAAGTGACAGACTGAAACACTATTTTTACTATTTGGTTTGGCACATTTTCACATAAGAAAGGTGCAAACAGCAGCAGGAGCCAATGCAGTGTGTGGCTGCAGGATCTTTGTGAGCACACAGTAGATCCTGTGATGGTGACACCCTCCCCTGCCACCCTGTCCTGCTGTTCCATTTAGGGGAACTGATTTATTTTGTGTTTTACATGCTCCATCTTCCCCTCACCCCTACACCTGTGGAACAGAAGCAGAGTCCAGTGGTGCTTGCAGCTGCAGCCCAGCTGTGTGGAAGATTCTGGAGGCGTGGCAGCAGCTCCTCCCTGGTGATGGAATCTCACGTTGGGGAGGTCTGGTGGTACAGAGCAACTCAGTTTGGCTGTGCAGAGCAACGTTGTTTGTGTTACTGTATTTCAGATGTGGTTCTGTATGTCAGATGTGTGAAACCATTCAGATTCACGTGTGAAATAGCATACATCCATCATACATATACTGGTTTAATTCCTTTGGAATTGTGGGTTGTGTCATAATCCAAGTGAGGGAACCTGGACAGTTTCTTTTCAATGTGTCAATGTTTCTTTTCAATATGTCACCAATTTATGAAATTGCTGCTTTTTCTTGTAGATTGCTGATTTGCTCTATATCCAAAAGTAGTAGCTTTCTCAGTAATGCTATCAAAATTGATTCTAATATTTTGAAACTTGCTGTTGAAAAGTGCCTCTAATGAATTGAAAACAGAGGAGGAACTCTGTTTTACAAGTGTAAAACCAGTCGTGCCTTCCCTTCACCTGGAGTCCAAGTTCATTGCAGGATTTCTGCATCACCTGGATTTTGGGGCAGCAATGTTGGAGCAGTTTCATGGTTTTGAGACAGACTGTGATCTGATATTTCATTAGTGCAAATGCAGGAACAACACAGTGTTGTGTTAGGTACATGTTGCTCTCACGTGGTTGTGAATGGCCAGATCCATCCTGTGAAGAGGAGACAGCATTCCAGGTAGGTGCCTTGTTCCACTGCTTCCTAAATCTTCCCTTTGGACTTCAGTTACAGCCTGATTCTTACAACTTTGTAGGAGTTTGTGGTCTCAGGTATTCATAAAATCCCTGTTCCCTACCTCACAGGAAAATGATTTAATGGAAGTCAAAGCAATATCTTTGGTTTGCTGATGTCAGCACAGGGCAGCTGTAATGGAATAATAATCTGGGAGGAATTTATTGATGATTCTGTAGAGAATGATGATGCCTCAGTTAGTATTTTGTCCTTAAGGAAAGCTGACCCAGGAGTTCTGCAGTGCAGGGGCTTTCATGGTTATCTGACTAACTGAAAATTGGTGCCATAAAGGCTTGGTTGAAGGATTAATAAAGACAGGTTTTCTTAACAGATGTCATATGAAAAGGTTCTGCTTCCAGATTAATTCTTCAGTTACTAAGTCAAGATTTTGGCTTCAAAAAGATGTCACGACATCTTGATAGACATTGAGTACTTTCAGCAGACTATTTTCTTTTTTTCCAGAGAGTTTTTCTGACTTGTTCTCGATGCTGAGTGCCCTGATTTTAACCTTGAGAACGCTGTATTTTGAGCTTTCTGAGTTGCACATTCTTGAACATTTTCAAGACTTCGCTGGACTGGTGGCAGCTCAGACTGAGTGTTCTGCCTTCCCAATTAGAGAATCAAAGGGCCCAGCTCACAGTGATGCTGTTGGGAAATTCCCAATTACTTTGGTGCAAGCAGACCTAGGGCAGCACTTCTGAAAAGAGATGTTGGTGGATGAAGGACTTTTTATTCTGACATATCAAAAATCCATCCATTAAAGATGAAGTTTCCTGTGCCACTGTGCTGAAGTGCTCAAACCACAAGCCTAAGGCACCTTTTGCTCTTTGTGTGTTGTCTCAGCCTTGGTGGAAACCATGAAATCTGCAGGTTCCATTTAGTTTAATTTGTACCTTTGTCCTTGCTTCAAATATTTTCTGCTGACAAGAATATCTGAAGGTGTGGGGCCTGCCTTTAATAAATGCCAGGCAGAGGGGCACAGGTGGGGGTTGTGTCATGTGGACATGGCTGGGGGTTCTCCAGAGCTGCACTGGGTCCCCACAGCCTCTTTCTTGCTCAGGGAGTTGTGCTGCTGCATCATTTACAGTTCCAGAAGCCACTTGGAGCACAGTGTCTGCTGGCTGTTGCACTTGGGCTGCACTGGAGCTCTCTGCTTTATAAATATGGAAAAAGACCTTTTTTAATGACACAATAACCATGTATTCATATTACTTGGGAGGCACAGTAATTTTGACATATATCCCTTAATTTCTCATAAGTAATTAGTTTTTAAAGTAGCAAGTTCCCACCACAGGACAATAGTGAAGAATTGCACTTAGTTTACTTCTTAAATAGTTTCCTGAAAGTTTTGCAGTTCTTTCCCTTTCTATTGCTACAGCCCATCTGTCTTCAGTTTACTTGAACACTGCAGAAAAGTCAGGTGCTGATTAGGTGGATGGGAACAAACTGCTTTCTACAGTGAGTAATTTGAAGCTAGGAGCCAATTCCCAAGACACAGAAGTTTGTGCAGTTGCAATTTTGTTGTTTACCATCTCATGCTCAGATTGGTAAAACTTGCTGTGTGTGCTGAATTAAATATTCTGTTATTTTATTCTATTTATTTCTATCCAGATCCTGCAGCTAATTCTATGGGAAAATCATTCACTATAGTTTTCAAAGGGAACAAATTATAACTTTGCCCTGTGTGTTGTTCAAGCAGGAAATTCTCCAATAATTCTTGGAAATGTCAGCTGTATAGAGATACAGTTTGGTGCTGCTGTCTGGACAGTGATTGATCTCCAGTTTGGGGCTTTAGGTATATGATTTCTTACCCTGAGCATTCAAGAGCAAAATACATGTTGACCCATTTATTTATTTATCTCCTGGCTTATTACTGTTTGCTTGGCTGGGTGGATAAATCGACTCAGTGTTTCCATCAAATGCTTTTCTAGTTGCAGGTAAATTGTGCCTCTGAATTGGACAATAAGAAACAATAAGGACGAGAAATCTGTGCCCATAGTGCTCTGTTAGTTTGAAATCAGCACATTTGTGACTTTCTTTGCATTTGCAGCTGGATCGCTTTTTACATGGATATAGGAGTTCCAAGAGCTCTGTCCAACTCTTCAGCCATTTTATTCCACTTTCTCTGTGAGGACTTGTAAATGAGCAGAATAAAGGGGAATACTTTTGCTTTTGGAGTTTGTTTGAAAATAACGGGGACTCACCAAATGATGAGGAAGGTGAGGAGAAATGTCTGAGGTTGTAGGTGTGGAAGGACCCTTGGCAGTCAGGGAGCTGCACGTGCCTGCTCCTGCCAGGCTGCTCTCCAGGGCTTTCCTGTTGAAATACTGCAATTACCTTAATGGTAAAACACTTTCCTCTCTAACCTGAATCTTCTGTGCAATTAAAAACATAGCATTTCGTCCACCCTGAATGTGGGGGGAGAAGAAAGCTGTTTATTGTCCACAGCAGCCTTCTATGTCTTTGAAATCTGTTGTGTCTTTTCTTCTTTAAGCTGAACCATCCTCAGAGTGTCTTAATCAATTCATCAACACCAGCTGCTCTCCTTGACAGACAATCTATGAATACTGAAATAAGAATCTTTTTTATAAGAAATATGGTCTCTGAAACAAGGCAGGGAGAAACTGAAAACAAAATAACATTCCTGGTTTTGTAGTTCTGCTATAATAACTCTGAGAAGTAGCTCAGTAATTCATAGGAATTTATAACTTTTGCTTTGCTGATGTCCCAGCAATGACCTCCCTGGTTTTTGGAAGTTTTACATAAACACCTTTTTTCCCTTCTGCAACCTTTGTGTTGTTCCCCCTTCGTAGTTTTCAGCTAGTGACAGGTTTTTGTCCAAGGCTGCCCCGCAGGTCTGTGGCAAAGTTAGGAATTAAAATTTTCCCCAAAATAGGACAGAGGACCAGGCTGAGGTTGTATCTGCCCATGGCTCCCACCTGGGACCCTGCTCCCGAACCAGCACTGTAATGGAAATGTTCCAGGAACAGTGAGAGTGGAGAAGGGCCCCTGGGAGGCCTTCCCTGAAAGGTGAATTCAGGAAATGCTCAGTGATACATTGAGACATTGGTAAGAGTTAAAAAGAAGAGAGAAAAAAAATTAAACTACTCTATATTAAACATACTTTCAGGCAGTAAATGTTTTTTAATATGATAAAAATGTATTTCAGACAGGGCTGCTTCTGTCTCATGGAGACCCACATATTCCTGGTTTCTGACCACTGTCTTAAGTAGGACTTCTTTTAAACAGACCACAGTCATAAGGATTCAACAACATCCAAATCTATTGTGAAAAAGAAGCTTTAAACACTCACCATGTTTTAGAACTGGAAAACCCCAGACACCTGCAGGCTAAGTAGAGGCCATTGCTCAACTGAGACTGCTGCTGCTGTGGGGAGTGTGGAGAAAATGCATCTCCTTTTACAGCCCTCTTTGAGAGAGTTTTAAGGATCCAGCAGTCCCAGTGGTGATAGGGTAGGTGTGTGCTGTATTTCCAGCTGCTTCCATATCCCCCAGGAGAAGTGGATGCCAGAAGAGGAGATTTTATTAGCACAGGTTCACATATCATGGTACATGTTAAGAAATTACCACTGCTGCTGAGCAGGAAGGATGTGCTATTTTCCCATTAGATTTCTGCCTCTCCTCTCTTTTCCAGCACCTGCAATTCCAGCTGGGATGGCTGCAGCAGTGCTTGGTTCATGGTCAGCTGTGAGATTCTGGGTTTGTTTCCTTCTCCCAGTGTTAGGGCAGGAGCTGTAAGTGCATTGTACAGGTTTCCAAGCAGTCACAACTGTTGTGAGCAGGAGCACCCAGCAGAGCTCAGGAGCTGCTGCTGTCCCAGCAGGACCCACCATGTACTGAGGGCTGTTTCCAGAAACACAAAAACCAGCTTGATCTGGACTAATAGGGGTGGATTTTAAGTGTCAGGGTGTGGGTGAGTGACTCATCAAAGTATCCTGGCAGCTCTTCTGACCTCGAGTGATGCTGCTTGTTCAGAGCTATCCCGTGTGGGTAAGTGTGGAGACAGGTAAAGGGCAGTGTGCTGCTGCAATTGCTCCTGTGATCTGAACTGAACTGCAAATGGGTAACACAGAAGTGCCTTGGAATGGGAGCAAGTGTAGCCAGGCAGATTCAGAGCATAAGTAGTGTTATTATTTCCCATTTCCTGCAACCCAATTTGCTGCACTTCCAGCCTGCCTTCCCCTCGACACAAAGCAGCAGCAGAGGAGTCATTAGAGCAAAGCTCAGATCCAAGATTGCCTGTAATTCAGATCCTTCAGTGATAGAAAAATGTGTGGTTTCAAGAGAAAGCATGTGCGAGTACCAAACCTCCCCCAACTGCAGAGATGTGTGCCTGTTCAAACCAACCCCTCTGTGCTTTAGAGGAAACAATTTACTACTTAAGTAAATAAACACAGCTGTTAAGAAGTTAAGATTAGACTGTCAGATTCATGTCCGCTGAGTAAATGATGGTGTACAGGCCCTCCCTGTCTGCAGAAGGGAAGATGGAGCACGCCTCAAGGGTGGAGAAAAGGAGATTAAGAGGCAGATAAAGGAGCTGGTGCATTGGGACCATGATCCATCCAGCTGAAGGGTGGATGGAGTGCTCTTCCAAAGGGAATTACAGCAGGTGCAGGTGTCTGTGTGGGTGTGTGGGGGATGCAGAGGAAGGTTAGGATTTCAGGGAGAGTTCCAGGCTGTCAGCTTTACAGGACAACGGGGAAACTTCCACAGTTGGATGTTGGAGCTGGCTGCTGTGCACTTTCCAGGCCTTCCTGTTGTTTCCTTGCATCAGTTTGTCCTGCAGGAGTGCTGGCTCTTCCCTGTGCTGGCTCCCTGAGGCACAGTCTGTGGCCATCAGCATCAGTGCAGGATTTAATGTCATTAGCAGCAGAGCAGTCTCCTACCAGCAGCAGAGAGGGGGACACGAGCAATGCTATGTTTTGCCTTTCTCACCCATAAATGTCATACCCCAGGAGGGTGGATGGCTTTTTCCCTCTTGGAATTACAGATATTTCTAGGGTGGCTGACTTTAAATTCAGCAGCCAAATGTCTGGCAAATTCAGTACAAAAAAACCCAACCCCCATCTCTGTGCCTTTGGCTTTAAACATTGATTACATTTGGTGTAACCTCAGACAGGGGTTGCAGTTCTGCACGAAAATCCACTGCTTTGCTGTCATTTTTGGTGCTGTCCTGTTAAACTGCGCTAGACCTTTTCCTGGTGCCAATGCCACGTTGAAGTGCATGTTTTAGGTTTTGTTTCATTTATTTTTCATCAGCCCAAGAGACTTTGCAGGTGGCAGGAGCTGACTGGGAGCCTGGTTCCTTCCTCCTCACTCCCTGCCTTCCCCTCCAGAGACTGGTGACAGCTCTGTTGATTTTCCTGTCAGTTGCCTGTCCCTGCACCCTTCACCAGCACCATTCTTCCCTGGCCTGTTTCTATTCCTGCATCTTCTGCTGGTTTCAGTCAGGTGCTGAGCCAGTGATTCACTTTCCCAGCTGCCTTAGGAGGTGGCATTTCAGAGCCGGTCATCCCTAACACCCATCCCATGGCTCCCTGGCAGCTGAATGGATCAGGGGCTCTGGTTTGGGAAGCAGCAGTGGCTCAGCCCAGCCAACAGGTCTTGCTTCACAGTCACTCCTTGCCTTTTTCCGTTGAAGGAAGATGTGGTGAGGGTGTTTAGGTTTTGATGTTACCTATTAAATTATGCCTAGTTGCTCATTTTTAAATAATATATATCCATAGAGAAGTGACGGGATGAGCATCCAATTTAAAAACCACAGTCATCAGGTGATTTATCTAAGTGATGCACACTGGATGTTTCCGAGATACAAGTTGACTGAGAAAATGAAGTTGTTCTGTTTCACTAGAAAATGCAGTAGTTACTTATTTGGCTTAATTATTCCATATGTTAATGCCTTGCTGCTCTTGCAGCTGCTGGCAGAGAAAGGCTCCTTTCAGGCTGTGTTGTGCATACTAATGAATCCCAAGGTCTGTTTTCCTGGTTTTTACACTTGTGACACCCCTCCATCCAGCTGTGGGTGGCCCTGGATAACTACAGCAGAGAACCCTGTACTTAGTAGAAACAAAATCTATTGATGACAAACAAGTTTCCTGTCATGATAAGGGCAGACATGAATTCAGTGTGTGCTGAGAAGACAACCATGGGACTTGGAGAAATCAGATGTGCCTTTGAAAAGCATGGGAGAAATGCTTGAGGAAGTTGATTTCATTTTTCAGTCGTTGTCACTCAAAATGTCTCCAGGAGGTTCAGCTCTTTTTTTCCTTCTGCCACCCAGGAGCTTTACAGCTCCAGGAGTCCTGGACATGGGTTATCCCTGTAGGACTCATGAGTCCACAGCTCTTTCAACCCACGTCTCTGTTACAGACACAAGCCTTGACTGCAGCACTTGGCTCAGTTCTGTTTCTGTTACATTTATAGCCCCATCTTTGTGCCTAATATCTGCCTAAGAGGCTATTTCTACTTTATGTCCATTTGTGGTGTTATTTAAAGTGGAGCTGCCAGTGCATTCATTGCCCAAAATACCAGCAGAGTTTAACAGGTTTTCCAGCTGGTGCAGAATCCTTGGAATCTGTGTCTCTGCTCACCCACCAGGAGCCCAGGGCTCTGCCTGTCCTGGCACACACAGACCAGCTCCTCTCCTCTGGCTGGGCTGTTTGGGCCTCATTTCGGGGTTGTTGGCCTTTCAAAACAAAGTACAAAATAAATAAATTTGAAAAAAGGAAAGAGGGGGAGGGAAGAGAGAGAGGAAACAAGCCAGGCTCTGCTCCTGCTTCTTCCCAAGCCATATTCAGCCCTCACACATCCTGCTCAGCTCTTCAGGGGTGTGTAATTATCTGGCAGGGCTGTGTACTGTGTTCTCCCTTCTCTGTGGTGAGAGAAAGCTGCTGAGCCCATGTTCTTTTTCAAAATAACAGTGATAAAGGAGACTTTAAAGGAAAAGATGCTGTCCCCTGCAGAGTGTGCTTGTTTGGGCAGTTTGATGTCCTATTTTTATTATAAATATAATTGAATTTCCAATAGTTACACACAAACAACTGTCGTTTGGGAATAAAAAGAAGAGACGTATGCTAATCGAAAGCTCCCATAATTACACAATCTTCAAATTAATTAACGAGCCAAAGGCAGCCAAACATTAGCATTTAGAAAGTGCTTTGCTGCATTAGCCACTAATGAGTTCATTTAAATCCATCATGCAACCCATTTTGGAAAGCATGAGCCATATTTAATCATATTCAATCAGATTTAATAATGGAATTCCTAACACGAGGCATTGCTGATTGTGAAATTACCATAGAATTTTATTTGTTAAATAGAGGGGGTAAAATGTAGGTGTTTCTTGCTGGGTAAATTGTACTTTGAGGGAAATGTGAGGAAAAAAAGATGTCCAGGTAAGTATATTCTTAATGTGAGAAGTGGCAAAGGATTTTGTTTGGTTGTTTTGTTTTTTGAAGGTTGGGGGGGCAGGTGGGGAGTGGTGGGTGATTTTGTACTTATTATTATTTGTTGGTTTTGTTAGAATTAAATGAAAAGAAATTAAGTAACTTTTCAGAAATTAATCAGTAGTTTCCCAAATATACTTGGGAATTCCATGATAAAATATTTTTGCTTGAGCTACTTGCTGGTTTCAGCCTAGGCAATTATGGCACAGCTCTGCTCTCCATTCTGTTCCTTTAGAGCTGAGATAACACAAAAGGAGCCACAAGAGCTTCTCTGCATTTAAATCAGAGCAACTGAGGTGAAACCTCCATTCCTGCCTTTTCACAGACAGTCTAATTTCTGGTCCCATTGAAAGCACCGGGGCTTTGTCACTGGACTTAATAGAGCAGATAAATCACCATCAGCTCAGAGAGGAGACTTCTTCCACCAAAGTCAGGGCAGTTACCAAACTCAAGACATTCCTTTGAATAAAATGTATTTCTCTGCAAAGTCTTTTGTTGAAGGTTTCAGCCAGATAGAGCTGTTTCCATGGGAAATTTCAACCCAACAGACCCTTGAACTCTAGGCTACACTGGCACATGCAAAAGCCAAAGGTTGGGCTGCCCACCTGGCACGTGGCAGACCAGAGAAGGTACCACTAGAGAGCTGTCCTAGGACAGAGGCTGTCCTGGTGTAGGATTCTTCCCTTTTTTTCATGAGAGGCTCTGACAGGGCTCAGTTTTGTTCCCATATCTTGAATTTTCCTGAGTACACTGTCCCCAGGGCAAGGGAAGACCCTGGAGATCAGCAATGGCCCCCCAAGTCTGTAGTGGCCCAGCACCATCCTGGTGTGGCACCACTGGTGATGAAGTTCTCACAAGAGAAACAAGCAGGGCTAAAAGACACTGGACTCTCCAGGGAATTGTTCATATCCGTGTCCTTGGGGACTGGTTTATTAGAAAAAGAGGAAGAACCAGAGGCTGAGATTAGAACAATCCCTGGAGTTGCCTGGCTCTCTGCAGGTATGGGACAGGAACCTGGATGCTCCCACTAAGCTTCCCTTGGGATCTCTGCAATACCTGGAGCTGTGTCCCTCTGACCCCTCTGCTGCCTGCTGTTCTCCAGGGGATCCTACTGCCCTGCCTGCTCAACCCGTGCTGGGAGTGAAGGATCCAGCAGCATGAAGGTCAGATGTTCTTCTTTTTTATTGAACAAACAAATCTCTAAGACTTTATCAGAAATTGAGAAGCTTTCAGTCTTTAGGTCAGTAGTGGTTTCATTTTCTTTCTGAAAAGTTGGATAGTCCAGAAAAAAAAATTAATTCTCTCCCCAAATAAAAAGGACTTATTTGAAAACACCTTTAGTAACAAGTCAATTTCTCTTTGATTTCCTCATAAACTTCTCTGTTCTACCTCTTATCCAGTGTTGTGGCTTCCAATTCAGCTTTTCAGCTTTGTGACCCAGGTCAGAGAGAAAAGGATTAACTCATTAACCACCCATAAACACCACTAAAACTGCTCTGAGGATCTCTAAGAACCTTAGCAGCAGTAACATGCCCCGGAGTGAGCATGCAGGTGAAGGACTAAATGCCAAAGAAAGTCACCCTTTTATCAAATATGTTCACAATAATTTCTTACAAACATTACTGTGCCTTCAGTGGATAAAGGAATAGCACATTATGTCTGTCCCACAGCTCAGCAGAAACCCAGGAATCCCAATTCCCAATCTCTTGGTGTAATTATAAAACTTTCCTTGGTGAAATGTTAGTTGTAGGAGTCGCTTCTTTGCATTCTAATGCATAAATATCCACCATTAATAGCAGCATAATGGAATAAATTTGCCAGGTCTCATGAAAATACACTGACTGAAACATTTGATTAGGACAAGTTTAAGACTTCAGAGGATGTCTTCAGCTGCTTGTAAAGGTAAAAGCAATCATAAAAACTAAGTGACTCAGAAGCTGTATCCTTAAGCTTTTAAATGCACATTCCTTCTAATTACCAAGTACTTCTCAATGCAATGCACTTTACAAGTAAAAGGACAAAGTTTCAGAGCATTTGTGTTTTTGTAAGTTGAAAGCCATTAACATTTTAGAACTTAGTAGCAAAGGGAAAATTGCACTGGGAGAAGGAGTGATTTTCTGTGAACGTACTTAAACCTGTGCCAGCCAATCCGTGGGTGTTCATTTTTCATTTAAGAACTGTTTGTTTTCCCTTAAATCAATCAAAAATGCATTTAAGTTGAGATAAATGCAGTCCCTTGAATCCAAAGTGCCTAACTCCTGTGGCTGTTGTGCTGCCTTAACTTTAGGGTTTCTGGGGCTGAGGCAAAGCAGGTTGATGCAGCCAAATGCAGATAAAGCCTTTCTCAAAAACACCACATTGCCTCTGTCTACCCCAATATCAGTGCCTTTTTCGGCTGATCTTGTAACAGGTTGCTTAAAACATCCCTGACAGGAATTTCAAGGAATGCTCTCATGTTTCCAAGGAGGATTATTTTAAGGGATGTGTGAGACAACCTCACAAGATGCTTTTATAGCAGGCAGTGCATGTCACACTGTGCTCAGGAAATATCCTCCTCACTTGAGTAAAATACCAGATTAGGTAGGCCACTAAACACTCATTCCTTTTTCAAGGTTTCTCTCTCACATGTTCCTCTGAAGAGATAATGGGAAAATTATTCAAGCTCCCAGGCCTGGTAAATTGAAGTGGAAAGAGCTTAATTTCTAAATCAAGACCCAGGAAAGTTTCACTTCTGACGTTCCCAGATCTCTAGATTTCTGCTCTCCCTTGGCTGAGTGGTGTCCTTCAGTGAAGTGTCCAGTTTGGTGCTGAGGGTGGTTCCTTAGGGCAGGATCCACAGTGCATCCCAGCATTCCCACCTGAGATGCTCTCAACATTCAGGCTCACAGATTGAGCCCAGGGTGATCTGTGCTCATACACCCACAGGGTGTGAAGCCAGCCTGGGCAAGTGTGGTCAGATCTGGTAGTGAAGGCACCAAACCCAGCACAGCCCTGCTGGGAGAGCTGGGCACAGGGGAAAGGGCAGCACTCTGGGGCTGTCACCTTGCAGTAAGTGAGGGCTGACTCCTGAACCCTCCTGCATGTGAAATAGGGGAGCTGGAGCCTCTTGCTCTGAAGTGAAAACCTGTGTGCCTTCAACTTCCAGGATTTCAGAGGTGTTTGAAATCCAAATCAGGAGTTTAGTAGCTTAAGCCCTCTCCCTAATTGACATAAGTGAGAGTGCCTATATTCTTCACTGGTGTTGGTGTCATAAATATCTCCACTAAGTAGCAATTAAGCTGCTGGGATTTGGACTGTATGCCATTATAAGAGGTAATTATAAAAGAATTGGATTAATTGGTTCCTGAATTATTTATGTAGACATAAATATTGCACATGAGATTGGTGTTAAAGAGGATACTGGCAGGAAGAGAGGAAGGGGATGATGTATTGATTTATGCTATTTCTTTAGTTCTTCATCCCAAAAAATATTAGAAAAGTAGAAGTTTGTTTAAGGCTATTCCCACATTAATGTGCATACATCACCTTATCAGCTTTTACAGAAATACACTCCCCAGATAAAGCCATTCTCTGTGCTTTTGTAATCTCTCCAAGTCCCCACAAATAATAAGTGTTGAGAGTTCTCTCTTGTCAATACAATGAAGTCAATCTTCTGTCTGTTGCAGTATAATTTAGAGCTGGGGGAAATGACTGATTTCACAGATATTAACTTTATCGAATATACAAACAACAGATGTATTATAGGGGAACGAAGGAATTTTGTGTGAGCAGCACAAAGAACTCCAGCAATCAGCAAATTCAATCTGCTTTTGACACTGCAGCATTCTCACAGTCTAATGGTGCTTGTCAGCTGTAAAAATAATATAATACAAAGAGGAGGCAAAGTGAAAACAAGACAGGCTATTTAGTATGCAAACAACCAAGAAACTTAGAGAGGATACATTTTTAAAAACAGAGATTATGGTTTGAATTAAATCTGTCATCTCTAAATTGATCTATTTTTGTTTTTCAGGGCACTACTTGATGGGGTCAGGAAGAAATATCCTGAAAAGTAAAACAAAGTGTTGAAGTTGGAAAAAGCCACTCTGAAAGGGCAGACTGGGAAAAATGTATCTGGACCTTTGTGGTCCTTCCCTAGGGAGGCCAGACTGGCTGATGGGACGGGCTACCTGGCATAAATATTTTAAATGAATGTTTTATGGATCTCTCTTTTGCCATCCCTTTTGAAGATAGATGGAGAAACCATTTAATGCCCCAGCAGTGGGCTCAGACAGGGGAGGTGGTGCATGCAAGGGCTGGCACCCTGGGGAACCTGCAGCCAGGGGAGATGGAAAACAAAATGTCAGAGAGAGGATCCTTCTCTTGTCAAAATGGTCTGCAGTGGCACTCATGTGATGTGTGCAGGGAGCCAGGCTGCCTGCAGACTGGGTTTGTGAAAATTAAAATTTTCCCTCATTTCTTTGAGCCTGCACTGCATTGCAGCTGGTTGGCCTCGCCACCTGTGGCAGCTGAAACCAGGATTTGAAGCTTTGTGCATTTCTTAAAAGCGGGGCACAAACTGGGGTAGATGGGGAGAGGTTTTTTTGTGTTCTCAGGAGGAAAAGACACAGGGGGAATATTTTGGCCCATGCCTTGCAGCATCAAAAACCAGAGTCTCAGCCCTTTCACAGGAGCTGAAATACTTGAAAATTACATGTGACTGAAAGGTGAAGCCTGGAACAGCACAGTCTGAGGTAGCAGTAACCATAGAGAGAAATGGAAATGCTGACAGACAGACCCTAACAGGATGAGTTTTTCAGCTTGGTTTAAAAGAGATGTCAATACAAGAAATCACCCACTCCTAATCACAAATTAGCACAGACTGAGTGGTTTGGTAGAGCTTCAGAAGTCGAGATTGAAATGCCCAGTCTCAAACCATGTGTGCTCTTGGTGATTCCACAGAGGGGGCAACGATTCTTTTCCAGGTTCTTGCTTTTGATGGCCACAATTTTCCTTTGAGCTCTCACCTGGGTGCTGGTTTCTTCAGTTTTACTGCTCAGGCACAGGGAAAGTCAGAGGACCTGCAGAAAATAAAGCAAAGGCAGCCCCAGGGGTTCAGCATGAGTGTTGCACACACACCATGACTGTGCTCAGCTCTTTACCCCAAGCCTCCAGGAGAGTGGGGTGTGGGCCAGGTAACAACAAAAAATGGATATTGCTGGGGCTGAAGTCAGTCTGGCTGTTATGTGATCAGCTGGTCTAAAACAGTCTGGAAGAGTTACCTTGTATTGTTAGTGGTGAAATCTCAGGTTTCTGGTAATTTGACAATTTTAAAAGGAGGATGTCAAAACAAATAATTTTTACTTGCTTGTGTAAATTAATTTCATTTTGCCCTATTGAAATGCTTAATCTGTTTACTATTTTGCATAAGACAATATTTTAGGATGTTTTGACATTATCAAAATGAAATGGCTCAATATAATGGAAACAGAATATTTCTGTGACTTTGTCTCACAGGAAAGCTTGTTTTCCTCCTAATAGTGAATAAGAATGTATTTTGGGATGTCAGTATTTTCCCTGAAATTCAAAAATTCAGCTTTCTGGAAAGCTTTTATTTTCTATCACTCAACCTTGGTGAGATTTATACTTTTAAGTTGCCTCTCCTGGTGGAAAGCAGACAGAAAATAAAGACAGGTTTAGGGCCTGGGAACTCCTGAGTGTGACTGCTGGTGCGGAGTTTGCTGATGGGACACGTGGAGTCCTTTTGTCACCTTCTGACCCACCCGTGAAAGGGAACATCCCTGGTTTTCAGATCATCCTCAGGAGGTACTGAGAGAGGGATAGTGCTCCCCAAAAAGCAATTCTGAGGTAAGACACAGTTCAAGAGTACAACTTGACCTTTACTTAGTGTTGAGTCCTGTTGTCTTTGCACCCCTTTAGTCCCTGGTGATGCTGAATACCCCAGACCCCCTGCCCAGGATCTTCCTTGGGGCTGTGAGCTTGGAGCACTCATGGCACCTCCTGGTGTGGTCTGGGATCACCCTCTTCCCTCCCAGCTGGCTACAGCAGAAAAGCTTAAACAGACAGATAAAACCAAATGGTGTCTGCAGAGAAATGTAAATGTTTGTACAAGGCATCTGCAAAAGCAGGCTGATGGCTTCCCAACAGCTCCAGCTCGTGCCAATACAGGGAGCAGGCAGCCTCTGGGCAAATCCTGCATCATCCTGCTCTCCCAGGCTGGCAGCAGGGCACTGTGGTGACACGTCTGTTCCCTCAGATGGGAGAGAACTGGAAGGGAAAAGTTTGTGACCAGCTTAACTCTCATACCAGAGTTTCACACAAGCTTCTGCAGCAGTCACCTGTCATTCCACTGATGGAAACTGGACTACAGGTCCACTCATCCAGAATCACAAATACTGCACTGCTGTGGAACAGCTCCTGTATGTATGTGGTGCTGGGGAGGGCCTCAGATCAGCCATGGGAGCCTCGGGGAATGGCTGAGAATTAAATATGAGCTTCCAGCTTGCATTTCAGCTCTTCTCGCCTTGAAAGCCGACAGTGCTGCATTGTCAAGTCCTTCAGTTGAGGATCTGACCCTGTGGAATTAGACAATTCCAATTACTCACCATCATTCCTGAATAGCTTGAACTAGTATCTTTCACACTGTCTTTACTGAAGAGATTTAAGCACTGATGCAGCCAGGTGTGTCTCAGATGGTGTGTTGTGATTGTTCAAGCAATGTAAAATGGTTTGTTGTTTTGTTAGGTTTTGATTTTTGTCGGGTTTTATTAAGTGGAAAAGTGGAGGGGATGGCAGCAGTCAGCAGCTCCTATGGGGAGGTGATATCAGTGATTACTGCTCACACGTGTCTGCAGCGTGGAGGATATTGCTGACTGTCTTTAATTGCTGGAACAGGTAAGTTCCTGCAGAGCAGGCGCTGAGCACAAATGCCAGTAATGCTCATGATGCCTGCTCTTCTTCTGGCACTCTGTGAGTGAGACAAAGACCATTGGGAACTAGGCATGGGCCTCACCTGAGTCAGTTCCTGTCACTCGGCTGGCTCTCCAGGGGTTCACACAGGGACTCTCCAGAGGAGCTGCTGATTCCCAGCCCAAATTCACCCCCGTGCCAGAGCCCCAGCCACAGGGTCACGGTGTGACACCGGACCCAGCCCAGCACTGCAGCTCGCATGCACAGCTCAGCATCAGTTCAGCAGCTCAGCCACCAGGAAAAGTGTCTTATAAATGCAGTGCAGGTGGCTTTTCCTAGGTAAAAGTGTCTTATAAATGCAGTGCAGGTGGCTTTTCCTAGGTAAAAGTGTCTTATAAATGCAGTGCAGGTGGCTTTTCCCAGGTAAAAGTGTCTTATAAATGCAGTGCAGGTGGCACTGGCTCTCCCAGGAGCCTGTGTCAGGAGCCAAATCCTGCTTGCCGATGGTGGCCATCCTTGTGCACGATGGCACATTGGGCGCCGCCACGCTGTCCCCAGCCTGCCCAGGTGTGAAAGGCAAGAAGGAGCATCGAAGAGCTCGGTAACTTAGCCGGCAGTATTGTAAATAATACAATTATAGGTGGCTGTCGGAAAGCTGCCAACTGCTCAGCGGCCGTGTGCGCGGGCTGTGGCCATACACACACCATTACGGGGTCATTTTTTGCCAGGCGAGGGAAGGCCCGGGCGTGTCCCAGCTCTTCCCAGGGGCGGGAATGCCGTGTGCCGGGAATGCCGCGTGAACACCGGGAATGCCGCGTGAGCACCGGGAATGCCGCGTGAACACTGGGAATGCCGCGTGCCAGGAATGCCGTGTGAGCACCGGGAATGCCGTGTGAACACTGGGAATGCCGTGTGCCGGGAATGCCGTGTGCCGGGAATGCCCGCGCTGCAGTGGCCGCCCGGCGCCGCCAGGTGGCGCCCGCGCGCCGCTCCCGGCCCTCAGACCGCGCCGGGCGCATCGGGAACGGGTGGACGGATGGAGGGATTGATGGATGGACAGACGGATTGGTGGGTGGATGGGTGGACGGATTGATGCCCCTTGTCACCGCTGAGGCTGTCTGAAGGTGCAGGCAGCCGCTGCCGAGCACGCGGCTCACACTCATTTCTCACTCAGCCCCTTGCTGTTGCACGCCTCCAAGCGAGTCACCTCGGCCTTCCCTCAGCGCTGCTGATGCTGCTCGGCGGGCAACAGCACAAAAAAGAGCCCGGGAACCTTTTCATTGGATGGCTTATTTGCAAATACTTGTTCACAAATGCTTATCTGCAAATAAGTATTCACAAGGGAGGCTGGTGTTGGGGTTTTCTTTCCAAATATTCACTGAATATCTGCTTGAGAGCCCCAACGAGAGGAGGTGGAAGCAGTTGCTCCTATAAGCTGGATCCAACTCAGGGAGAGGGGTGCAGGTCCCCCAACAGCAGCCTGAGCCCTTGCCAGACAGTGGCTTTACCTCTGAAGGGTTATCCTGACCTGAGCAGCAATGCATCCTGCTGAGTACTCCCTGTGCATGTGTTGGAAACAAGGAGCTGGGCTGGTGGTACACGTTTCATCTTCAGGAGTCACTTTTGGCTCTGGATTTTCATGTCTCCTTCCCTGCACTGGGGGGATCCTAGGGGAGCCAGCAGGGAGGGTAGAGTTGAGTAAAACTCACATATTTTGGTGATGGGCACAGCCAGGAGGAGCTGATGGCCAAAAACCAGCATTGCCTTAGTCAGCAAAGATGACACAAATCACCTGGTGCTCCTGGGAAGACAAGGTGGAAAGGGGAAGCTTTTTCCTTTAGGAGAAGGGATGGCTCTGCCAAAATATGGGATATCTTTTTGTCTCTTTGCCCCAAATCCAGCACTTTCTGGTGTCTCCCATTCTGTGCAGATCATCTGCTGGGTGATCTCCAGGGGGCAGAGCCAGAATGAGGTATCACAGGGGAGACAGGTAAGAAATGGGGTGTTGTCCCCCCTGAATGCCCTTCCCAGGAAAGAACCTCCTCGTCCAAACTACCAGGGGCCAAGGTGGTGTCTCCCTGACAAGCCAGGGATGTGTGGGGCACCTCGTGCTCCACCTGCAGCTGGGCAGAGCCTGGACAGTCTGGATGAGCTGGCACCTCCAGCCCTGCAGCTGTCACTTGTCCAAGTGCAGCAGGGGGAAAGGAGAACAAAACCATAGAACACACAATGAGAGCCAAGTGCAAGAGCCAAGTGTAAATCTCAGGAGCTCAAACTCTCAATCCCAGCCTGTGACTTTTAGGAAACCCTTCCAAGTGCTGCTTCACAATGAAAGACTTCCTTGCAATAGTTTTAGCTTGATTGGAAGAAGCAGATTTTACCCAGAAATTTTCTGGAAGAGAGGGGGGAAAAAAAGATCCCTAGTATGTCTGTGAGATATTTCTAAGCCCATCTCTAACAGTCCACAGGAGGCAGGGTTAAACAGGGAAAATGCTGGGGATGTTGTGTATTAGAAGTGCAGCTGAAATCTCCTATCACTCATTGTAACCACATTTTTTGTACTGCCATGGAGGACTAGGGAGAAAGTGCACAGAAAATTGTAGAACAGCCATCTAAACATTTAATGGTGCACCTGTGGCAAAAACTGATTGGAAGCCCCTACTCTCCCCCATTTCTAGTGGTTGTGATTGATCACTGCCAGCACCAAACTCAGTGTCCCAGTGCCTGACCTGCCATCCAGTGGGAGCATGAGGCTGCATGCCCAGCCAACAGCATGCCTTCATTTCTGTCTCAGCATGCTGCTCTGTGGAGATGAACAGTTTAGTACTTCAAAGAAAAAAAAAAAAAGTAAAAAAAAAAAATAGCTAGATCATGTAAAAGTGGAAACCCAGCTCTGTTTTCCAAAGGGCCTGGAGAAAAGGCATGCCTCGCTGCCTCTAAATTAGATCACAAATTTTTCTGGCTGTTGGCAGCATCTCGGTGCTCACCCTGAAGGCAAAGATCTGAACAAATCAGATTTTACTATCACAGGCCCCTGTACCTGTGCTGTGTTCCCACTAAAGCACAGGGAATGTCCCTGTGTGAGATGTGGGGGCTTTGGGAACCTGCAGGAATTGCTGTTCTTGGGAAGGCACAGGGGCAAATGGTGAGGGAACCACTGCTCCCTGTGGGTGGTTGACAGCCTGTGGCACTTAACACTTGTCATCAGTTTGGTGGAATAAAACACTCTGGGGGAAGAAAAGGCAGGTCATGTGGTATGTGTGCTGCAGACTGGAATCACTCAAGGAGTGTTTTGCCAGATCTTTTGTTCAATGAAACTCTTCATAAACACGGTGAGTGCTGATGTTGACATATGTGCTACATACCTACAGGTGTGCTCCTGCATCTCTCTCCATGTCAAAAACGTTTTCAGCTGCCTGAGCTGTGCTCTGGCAGTGTTGAGTGATTTTCCTCACAGGGTCTGTCCTTGCCATGTTCATGCAGCTCCTGCCAAGGCTTTTGCATTGAAAGCAGGATCAGACCCTCAGGAAACACAAGGTGACACTGGTGACAAAAGAGATAAAAATGCTGATGCATTTATGGTCCTGGCTCTGAACTCTTCATTTGTTCCTCTAATTGATTGTTTGCTGCCCATGTTTTCTGTAGCAAGGATGTTTCCTGAGCAGGAGGCAATGACACGCGTGCCCTTGGCCAGTCTCAGCCCAATAAACTGCTTGAGTTCTGCAACAAGTGTCAGAGTGGGACCAGGACTCCCACAGACCCAGGTGGGGACATTGCCTCCAGCTCCTGCTGCTGCTGACCTCTGTGGAATTCAGGTAGGTTTGATTTTATTTGCTTCTGATGCTGCTGATGGAGAATGCTAAAAATTAAGGAGTTGGATGAACCCAAACTGGGCAAAAATGCATTTGTTGTTCTGAATTGAAGCTCTCACTGGGCAATAGAAAATATAATTAAATGTATCACACTCTTGGAAAATAATTCCTCCTGCTCCATCACCCCCTCCTGCAAGGCAGAATTCTCAAAAGGCCTTTTCTGCAGAGTTCTGCCCCAGTCTGTTGCTTATGTCATGTGGCACATGAAACCTTGTCCTTAACAGCACAAACATGTTGGAGAAGTGACATGAGAGGAGACCCTTGGGGAGGGATAAGGCAGTGCAGGGTTTTCAGGAGAACCTGGAGATAGCTGTGAATTCTGTTCCCTCTCAAACGTGAGTTTGGTCACACAAGTAGAATGAAAACCTTAGTCTAGACTTAAGCTCTTGCCTGTTTAGCTGGCCTGATTAAATAGAAATTTTTCTTCCTATTGAATACATACCCCAAAACTTCCCTCTCTCTGCCTTTTCATCCCTCCCCCAGGCAGCTATGACAGGTCTGTGTCCCCAGGGTTCTCAGCAGATCCCTGGAGCAGCTCTGCCCTTACAGATCCCTGTAGGACAGGTCCTGCTGTGCCTCCGAGTCCTGTCCTGGATATGCTGGGTGTGGTGTAACTTTGCCCCTCTGCCTTGCCCCTGGGCAGTTGTGTGCAGGGGAAAGGGATGCTTTGGTTTCTTAGAGGAAGAGAAATCATTTTTTGCAGTGCTTTGAGAGAGGCAAGGTAATACCTACTCAAACATCCCTGAGTAATCCCAAATATTGCTGCTCTCTGAGTTTTTCCATTTGTTTTACATGGATGGGCTAGGGATTTTCACAACCAAACTTCAAAGGTTAAATGTAGTGAAGTCAGCAGGAAAATATGTGTATTTAACCTTTGGCTGTGGCTAGGTAAACCGCTTAATTTCACAAAGTTTGCACTGGAAAAGCCTGTATTTTATGATTGTCAGAAGGGCACAAATTGAGTGTGGGCAGGAAGAGGAAAACAGGTCAGGAAAATGCTCTTCACAGTTTGCTCTTGAGTGCACTTCCTTGTGTGAATATTTCCATGGCAATGATCATACAGATAACCTGACCTTCTCCAGGCCTGTGCTGTGGGGCAGCATCCTGAAAAAGCTGGCCAGAACATTGCACTAACACTGAAATGCATTTTTCACTGCTGCTGCTGTGTCCCCACAGGACACAAACTCACCCTGCACAGGGTGTGGGAGCAGCAGAAGAGGGACCTGACTCCAGCCACGGTAACTCTGGTCACCTCAGAGCAATGAGGCACTAACAGGGTTGTTTTTGGCTGTGCCACAACAATAATAAACTGGGCAGGTGGCATTCAAGTGGCTGTGCTGCAGTCGTGTCACCTGGTCTGCCAGCTAAAAATACCCCCATAATCCAAACTAGTCCGGTTGCTATAGTCACAATATTTTAGGCAAATCTCAGCTTTCATTAAAAAGGGAAGGGAAGGAAAGGTTAGGCTCTCATCTTCCTGAGCCAGAGAAAAGTTTAAAACATTGAGCAAACATGACCCTGCATTTCAAAGATCAGGAGCTAGGTCCTACCCAGAAAAGCACCATTCATCTGCAAATTGTTATTAAATGCTGTCATTATTTATCGAGTGGGGTTTTTAAAATTATTTTAATGGCTGCACCATGGTGGTGGGCAACTGCTGACAAGATTTTAATCATTGAAAATTGGCAGAGCTTTGTAGACTGTTACACAATCAATGAAGGTGCTTCACAGCAGTTGGGAAGATCAAGATAGATATTGGATTAAACTTGCTAATTAGTGCTAAATACAAAATGCATGTGCACTGACCGCCTTACTAGGTTTCCACATCAGGATCAAGATAAACTGAACCGTTACTCCTGCTTTTTTTTTTTCCCCTACTTGCTGCCTGTGTGCTGCTGAATTTTCCAAAATATCCACTGAGTTTGCATTGATTATACAGTTTCTTATGGTGTATATTTGTTACAAAATTTATTATATTTTCTTATGCTTGCTGACTGAACTCATAGGAAAAAAAGGTCTTTTTGTGCCTCTACCAAGTTTAATTTTGGGAAAAGTCTCTTCTGGAGATGTGAGCAAGAACATGATGATGTTGTTATGTCTGGGTCCATACTTTAAGTGTCAGAATTTATAATGTTTAATGACTACCTGGAGATTACTTACCATGTAACACATTTTATTATATTTATTGAGTAGCAAATGGGTGAAACATGATGTGAGCCCTTGTTCTGCACAGTCTGCTGCCCCATGGCAGTGAGCAGGAGGGACACACAAAGTGCATTGCTCTGGCAGGAGGGATGTTTGGGCAGGATTCCTGGCAGGAGCAGAGCCCTGGAGCAGGCAGGTGGCTGGAGGAGGACCAGACCTGGCTCCCATTCATTCCTGGTGTGGCTGCTTTGCCGAGCTTGGGGTTTTTGGGATGTGACTGCACTTGGGGAAATGAGGGATGAAATTGTTGTAAGTAGCAGAGGTAACTTTGGTTGGGAGTGTTGTGGTCCACAGAGGGATTTGGATGTCTACAAAGGGGAGTTGATTTGCCAAATAGCCACTATTTAATAGCCTAAATCAGGTGCTTGAGACTAGGCAGGGCAGACCGTCAATGAAGTGTCCAAACTACCTTTGAAGCATTGCACTGTTTTGTCCACAGTGTAATTTCCCTGTGCAGTGGAGGAATGCAGATGTACCTGCTTGACTGGAGAGCAGGAAAGCTAAACCCATTCACGTTTAGGAGTCTCTTCACTGTACCTTTGGGTACTTAATGTCTTTTTCAGCATCTCTGCACCTGAATTCCCTCATCCATAATTCAGGCATGTTTTGAGGCATTCTGTGATCCTGCACAACTTCTGCACATCACAGCCAGGGAAGGGACTGCAAGCGGGGGTTTTTTCTTCCACAATGCTTAGGAAAATGAACCTGCACCCCAACCATGAGGAAAATTGGTGTGGAGCAATAATTCTGCTGATGTTAATGACTGACCCAGCTGCTGACAGAGTTTTACACTGTTGTAACCAACAGCAAGGCTTGCTCTTTGCTCCTCTCTTGGCTGTGACCATTCCACTCTGTTGCTGCAGGGAAGGGAAACTCTTCAGGAAGATTGGCTCATCCAAGGACAACAATGATAGCCGTAATATTTTCCATGTCTTTTGTTGGCATGAGGGAAGAGGGAGGATGTAATTTTTTTTTAAAGCAATACCTTCTTAAGTAGGGAAGTATGACTGAAAAAGTGAATTAAATTTACCATGAGCAAGTTGGGGTTTATTATTAAAGTTGATTGTTTTTATTCTTTCAGCTTTTTGGAGCATGTGTATCAGTGATAAGGAGTGAGCAGGAATGCTTACTTGATTAGAACCAGCAACCAAGTCCAGAGGGTGGTTTCTTTTGCTTGGTGCTTTTTAAAAACCAAGTAATTTCTTTGGTATCCTCTCACAGGCAGCCATTATTAATTACATCATTTAAGGCAGTCTTCTATCTCCTGGGTTGTTTCTAATAGTGTAATAATTTTTTTCCTGGCTTATTTACTCCTTTTGCTTCATGAAGAAGTGAATTCTTGCCCTCTGAATGGAAAGAAGCTCTGAAATGGCTGGCTCTGGCTTTGCTGGGAGATCTGTGGTGATTAGAAGATGACCAATCTAGTTAGGTGATAGAATATAAATGTTTAATTCTGATTTCTACTTGAAATGTATCAGATCGATTTGAAGGAGAATTGACTGCTGAGTGACTAAAATTATTCTACTCCTGAGGTAATCCCAGTCTGTAAAGGCTGAGTTTCTGGTTATGCAAAGACAGCTGACCCTGAAAAAGTGCCTGTGAGGCAAAATCCTGAGAAGACCTCACTCACATTAATTCTATGCAATATTATCATCATCTTCCAGTTTGTCTGTAAAAGAATAGCATCAGGACTGGATCAGGTGTGGCTGTGCAGGAGCTGAATGGTGCCTTCGGGAGGCTGGGAGTGCTGAGTATCTGCTGGAGGCAAGTGCAAACCCCACCCAGGATGTCAGCAGAGATGAGATGTATTTGGTGTAGCTGAAGGAGCTGAGAGGGAGGCGTGACTCAGACGTGCCATTGTTTTTGACGTGCCTGCATCTGGCGACTGCAGCAGTGCCCTGCCGAGCTGTGCTGGTTTGCAAGCTGATCCTGTCAGTGGGATGCCCCAGCCTTCTGCAGGCAAGTGAAGATAGATTGTCCATGGGATTCCTGCATGTGATTCTTATTTAAAGGACAATTTTCCACCATTTTTATGTGGGAACAGCAGGAACCACAGAGATCTCTTCTGGACTTGAGCTAACCCCTCTGGACTAGCTGCAATACTTATGTAATTTAATGTAGAAAGCTTCAGGTTGTCGTCATTATGTCCCCTCATGTAAAGTACTTTAGGAACAATTTGGCCAAGGCAGCAGGGATACTTCTGTGTAAATATGTCAGGAGATCCAGCCTTTTAATGTTAATAAAAAGGCAGGATGTCAATTTAAGCTCTCGTCTATCCAATGCGTCTGAGGTCTGCTGATTTATGGAGTACTGTAAATTGCAATCATATAAGCCTGTAACACTCTGGCAGCTATTTAAATAGCAAAACTTTCTTCCAAAAACATGATATATTGAAGGTATAAAAGTTTTAAAGCAAGAGCCTGCTTTAATAGGGAAAGAGTATTAGCTTTCATTTATTGACAAGAAAGAGCTGATTTTCCTTACAAGAAATGCTCCTCCATACCCACTCCATGCTTTGTATTAATCAAGTCATTGCTTTTCTGCTGCCAAGATCCTGGGCAAGATTTGCTTGTGGGAGAGTTGGGAAAGGTTAATATTCTCTGAATACTTGGTGACAGAGCTGAGCAGTCAGGGCATGGATTGAATTCCTTGTCCCCAGTAAAATCAAAGGCCAAACACTCATTTGCTGGTGAAACCAAACGAGATTTCGTGACCAGAAGGGAAATGGAAGAATGACAAAATAAATCAAGCTGAAGTGTCAGTCTGCAGCAGGAAAGTCCAAGGGCCAAATGCCACTCTCAGCACTCTGCCATTCACCATGGATGTTCTCACAAATCCTGCCTTCCACCAGACATTTCCCCTGGCTCCTGTGGGAGGGGGATGCCAGCAGGCAGGAGTGCAAGTGCCTGCCAGCTTTAGGTGCATTAGATTGGCACTTCTGAGATGATAAAAGACACAGGAGTCTCATGAGAAGGGAATAGGGGATTTGAGCAGTCTGGCAAACTCGCTCGTGGTGGCGCAGAAACCTTTGTTTGTAAGAGAGCTGAAATCTTCAGCATTTAAAGTAGCTCTTATCTTGCAGACCACAAGGAAGTGACTGCTTATAGACATCCATGTTCCAGGAGCAAGGAGGAATAGCAGAGCACAGGGCAGTAAGATGCACTGATGTGATTTTACTGTCAGAAACTAGTTGCATATCAGAATAAGAAACATACTGATTTGCTATGTGACCAATATCATATATATAAAAATATTTACACAGAGATAACTACTAACTTCTTCTTGTTCTTTAATATTTCACAGTAACTGACCCTAATAAAGAGGCTGTTAGAAATAAGACTGTTCTGTTAAGCTGGGATCTCTACTGGTTCTCTAGATCAGCTTATAATTTTTAAAATTTATTTAAAATTTATAAAATTTTAAATAAAAATATATTAAAATTATTTTAAAAATTTATTTATCTTAGGAATATAAATATCCCATATAAAAGGGTATTACTCTTGTTATTTTACAGATGTCCTACATGTGCTCTTCCTCACAAGTGACTGTCTCGAAAGCTGCACAGACTTCTGTGACAAAAAGAGAATTGGAAACATGAAATAGAGAGGAGAATGAGGAGCACTCTGTTCTAAATGAGGTCAGTTTGGTAATGGGAGTAACTAATTCCTGGTTGTGGTACCCCAGGGGGAGTGCTGGTGTTTGGCTTTTGTAAACTCCGTGGTGGGAAGGAGCATGGAGTGGCACCTCTTCTCCTAAGGAAGGTCATGGGGCTTCTTGCTTTCAGAATTGACAGCAGGCTGGAAGGGAGAGATGAAAATCCTGCTTTTAGGTATAAGTCTAGCACTGGACATTTAACTGAACTGTGTTGTTTCAGAACAAATGAGGCTGCTGGAACCTCTAAAATAGTTGCTCACTAATAATGCTAAGAGCATTGCTCATCTTAGCAAGAAAGCCCTGTCCTTTTGCACAAATAAGACCAACGTTTCATTTCCTTCAAGGCAAAGTACCTGTGGTACAGCATTATCCTTCAGGTGTAACAGGAGAACTGCTGTGCTGATATTAAGACTTGGAAAGGCCACTGAGAGGCCTCTGGGAAAGGTGCAGTGGAGGACAAGGAGGTGTCTAAAGCAGGGAGAGTCCACACATACACAAGGTCAGCATTTTGCATAGAAAGGTGCCATTAAATTCCTCGAGCTTCCCTCGTCCTGCTTTCTAGTGCTGCAGAAGGGAAGGGCTGTTCCAGCTGACAAGTGTGCTTTATTTAGCTCTGGGTTTTTTGTAAGAAGCCAAAGTGGAGGGAAGACCTGTCTGTTTAATCATTCCTGGGGCCAGTGAAGATACTTGTTTAACCTGCTGGTTCTTAGGTATAGGTATTGCTGTTCCACTTGTGCCTCCCTTAATTCTGATTTCGGTACAGAGTTTGAGGTTATGAAAAGGAGATTTAAAAATATTTGACTCCACATATGGTGCTCTCTTCAGAGGCTGATCATATGCCCATCTCCAGGCCAGATTCTCAGAGAATATTAATACCAGACCTAAATTTAGGGGTGTATGAATTTGACTCATATGCTTGAATTTCTGTACCAAAACAGGAATTTTGTCGTAGTGCTAATAGTCAGTTTTATTGAATTGAAAGAGTTGAAGACTGAATTTTAAATGGATTTTACCCCACTGGTATGCTGCTGAGTCTAGCCAGCATAGCTGTGGGAGGTGTAGCCAATTTTTATGTCAGTCATGTCAGGGCAGTCACTTTTCTGTGCTTTGGAAGGGGTCTCGTGAGGAGCTCATCTCCTGTGTGAGCATCACTATCTCACAAGTGGCCCAGATTCAGCTGATGCTCTGTCATTTCTCTTCTGCCCAGAGAAGATATTGGTGAGTTTATCTTACTCCAAAAATTTGGTTTTACTGACTTTTTTACTAAAACAGGTTAGAAGCTGCCGAAAGCATGTCAGGCATTGTATTTGATGCTTTTTTGTAACTTCTCTGACGTATTTTTTTAATTTCTTCTCGGCTGTGTCTTGTTTGCACAGATATGAACTCTTCCAACAGAGCTGGGACAGGAGTATTAGAGCTGATAATATCCCCTCTATGATAATGTCTGACCACATCTCTCAGAGACTGCTGAAGGAGTATTTTCAGTGGCTATTTTCTTTCAGGTTTATATTGGAGTCTGCACCTCATAACATCCTCTTGAATCCGGAGCACTGCCACAGAGCCAATCCTGAAGGACTAGATGGATCACTTTAATAAAATAATGACATTTCCCTTAAACCTGTTAGGAAGAAGGATATTGTTTTGGGGCAATGATTTTTTTTGAAGCTTTAGATCAACTTTCAGTGTTGCTTACAGTCCTGCGTTTCTGCCCATGGGATTTCTTTTTTGGACAATTTCAAATATGTGTGAAGGCCTTCCCACAAATGTGAGTAAGCTAAATGTGGATTCATTTCCAGTTCACCACCTCCTGCAGCATGGCATTTTCTGCTTTTTGAGCTGGTCTTCTGGTTGGCCACAGAAAGCATCACAATTGAGTATTAACATTATTGTCTTGAGAAATCATTTCTCTTGAACACTTACAGGGTCCAGTATCTTAAAAGCTTTTCCTCACAGCTAAATTCCCAAGATGGTGAGTCATGTGGAAAAAAAAAGAAATTTCTGCATCTGGAGCTACACGTAGTCATTGTTTTGAAATACCTTTTATTTTCTGATGTGGTGTTCATGTACAAGAATGTATAGATTAGATCGTAAAGGAAAATAGGAGTGCTTGTGCTTGGTTAGAATACACTGCTTTTCCTGGCAAATCATAAATATCCTGTTATCTTGCTGCAATTGGTCATTCTGTTTGCTCCCTGACATCTGGAGTTTTGCTGTGGCAGCAGCTGAAGCTTTGTGCTTCATATCCTTGAGCTTCTGAGAGTAAATCAAGAAGAACCTCTGAAGCAGCAATGGTTTGTGATGCCTGGTGGCACAGCTTCACAGAGACAGGAGTCTGGGAAAAATAAAGTCCTTAATGCCAGGCAGTGTCAAGCTAGGACACACACACAGGGCTGCTTCACTCAGCTAGATTATTGTGTATTACTGCCTCAGTAGATATGCCTTGAAGTTTTAAGTTTCCTGTGGCTGTGAGCAATAGGTGGGAATGGCAGCTTGGGGAAGGGGTCTCAGCTGGCAGAGCAGAACTCAAATGTGTGCTGGTGCTGGAGCACTCACTCACATGAAAACCAGGATTTGAGACAGATGTGGTGGAACTGCAGCTATGAAAACGTGTCTAGATATTTTTCACTCCTTGCAGATAAAAAGCCTTAATTGGGACTTGGGTGTAAGAAATGTGGAGGTGCAATTGGTACTTGAACAGAGTGAGAGAGGATGGTTTGATGCCAAATCAGTGCTGGCTTAATGGTCTACTTATATTACAAAAAAAATCCTTACAAAACAACAAACCAAAATTCTACCTCAAGGACTTGGTGTTTCTTTAGAATTTTTGCAGCCTCAGATAAGGCTAACACAGAGCAGGGGAAGGTGATGTTGCATACTATCCTCCCATTAAACCCTCCCAACAGGGCACTATTGCACAGCCCACCTTCCCCTGGTAGTCCACTACTCTCAGACTCATTGAATTTTATTTGTTTAAAGGATTTCCGAATTTCAGCAGTAGATTATCCTATCTAAGGTAAGCAGCAATGTGCATGTCATGGCTGAATACCAGAGCTATTTTTCCCTATTTCTTAAAAGCATTTTGAATTCTGGATGTGTCATTCATTATACCACAATGCTTCCAGACTTCCCCTCACCTGAAAATTTAATAGCATACTCCCCATTCCATCACCTTGATAATTAATGAAAATTTTGAGATTTGGGACAGGCCCTGCAGCATCCACGAGTAGATTCTTCTGTATTGTGATTGTTCCATGAGGGAAAAGTCTTTGGATACAGCCACCCTGTCACCCTCTGTTTTACCTAACAGAGAAAAAGTTTAACAAGAGATTTTCCCTGGTTTGTTTCTGAGACTGGTGAGTGGAACAGCATTGAAGGTCTTGCTTTGAGATCGATGACAGCTACTGTTTTTACCTCCAGAATGTTTGTTACCTGCTGTAGAACTAAAACACATTTCTTTGCCAGGCTTTCTTCTTAACAAATCTACTGCTGGCTGCATCTCATCTCCTTGTTATCTTCCTGATTCTGACAAATGATTTGATTTGTTTCTGCAGGAACTGGAGTTAATCCGATTGATTTATAAATCTCCCAACTACTCCTTTTTTCTCTCTTTAAAGAACTGCACTATGCTGATCTTTTTTCAGTCTGTCAGTAGCTTATCCCTCCTCTGTAGGATCACAAAGATGAATGCTAATAGCTCTTTGATAGCTTCCACCAGCTCTTTTGGCAGCCTCGATAGTGTTTGTTAGGCTCTGTCTGTCTGAAAGTTTGCTCATTTCATTACCAACCATTTACTTGCAAAGTAATGTTTTAAATAAAGGTTCATTCAGAAAGGCCACTGATCTTGCAGGGCTCTCCTCTGTAGATCCTTCTCCTGTGTTCATTGTTGACATTTTCTTTTTTGGACTTCCTTCTCTTCCTGATGTTACTTGAGAGTGATTCCTTATTCTTCACATGTTTTTCAGCTGTGTGCCTTGATCTCTCTGATTTTGTCCACACACTTTTTTAGTGAAAAAAACATATATTTCTCATTCTTTATAAATTCTCTATAACCTTAGCTACTTAGAATAATTTATCTAAGGGAAAAAACAAAGCACCCTCTCTCCACACACTTCTGTTTTCAAGCCTTTCTTACACTTTCCTGGGTTGTCCTCATCCCACACTTATTTATGTGAAGCTGCTATTTTTCCTGTCGCACCATAGATATTTTCTGATCATTATCCATGGTCTATCTTCTCCATTCTTCTCCCTCCCTTCAGCCAAGAGTCATGGGCAGCTGCTTCCTGCTGGCTGCCAGACTGGGTGACTTTTGTGCCCAAAAAAATGACAAAAGGTAGTGCTTGGACTTTTCTAAAAATGTCTCCTTGCTCTCATTTTGGCAGAACCTGTTCCCTAAACTGAAATTGAATTTATGAGAATTTTGATGCCTCTAAAACCCCACTCTCTAATGCTTTTACTGTTGTTTTTTTTTAATCACCCAGATCTAATTGCATTATTGGGAATTATTATAATATATGGAGGAGAGTTTCTGTGATCTCTGAGAAATCTTTTATTCAGAAACAGCCAAAAAGACCATCTAATGCTTACAGGAAAGATACTTTGAAGAGCTTTTTTCAATTAAAGGGAGTGAGAAAGAGTCATGCGAAGACAACTCTGGGGTTCATTCAAGAGAGAAATTTGGGCTACAGGGATGGAAACTGCTTGTTGCAAGGCAAAAAAGTATATTTAAAGGTCAGGAAACAATTTGTAGTTCAAGAGCAAAAGCTGCTGAAGCTCTTAATTCCTGATATAATTACCCTCTGTGAAGCAGGGCATTAGCACTCCATGTTGCCCTAATTAGTTTACCAGACCACATATTCCAGGTAAATCGTGCTTGCAGTTGGCCTGGTGCTTGTTTGTGATTAACAAGCATTCAGATGAAAAATTGAATGTCATGTGAGTGCTAGTCCAAGCTCAGTAAATGTCAGGCAGTGAGATAGTCTGGAGGCAGCAGCAGCAAAACACCAGGAAAAAAAGCATGGGCTATGCATAAGAGGAGCCTTCTAGAACTCCAGGCCTAAAATAAGAGGATGTGGAAGCAGGGACAGTCTAGTGAGGAGCTGTAACTTAAAATATTAATACTGACAAAGAACAGAAGAACAACTCCACTTACTTTATCTCAAGCCATTAGCTTTGATTTAGTGCAGCCAGGGAAGCCTTTCAGTACTTTCCATGCTATCTTCACACTCCAGCTTAATAGCATTTGTTTAAATGAGGAGTGGTCCCTCAAGCCATATTTCTCTTTAAGAGGCAAGTCCCAGCACAGAGTAATAAGTAGACTGGGAACAATATATTTTAAAAGAAGAA